>JAFBJQ010000137.1:222599-394360 GCA_016785345.1 Trinectes maculatus
TATATGTATTATTATTACTGCTAACCCCTTTTATTTTGTAGACAATGAGACTGTTGACTCATCGGAGTTGGCGTTTGCGTGCGGAGTGAGGAAGTGCCCAGAGAAGTACGACTGCAACGACACCTGGATCGGGCCCAATGACGGCATCACGCAGTTCGACAACATCCTGTTTGCCGTGCTCACCGTCTTCCAGTGTATTACCATGGAGGGATGGACGGCCGTTCTTTACAACGTGAGCTCCACTATTCCGTCCACAGCTGACACACTGAACATCCCACTGGTTTGTCATCGTGGACTAATGAGTGTTGTGGATTTCAGACCAACGATGCCTTGGGTCTGACGTGGAATTGGATGTACTTCATCCCTCTCATCATCATCGGCTCGTTCTTCGTCCTGAACCTGGTGCTGGGAGTCTTGTCTGGGTGAGTGAGACGTTTGTGCGACACTGGGGTTGGTGTCCGTGTCATTGTGGATGATGGGAGTTGTTTTCATGCTTCCACCTTTAGAGAATTCGCCAAGGAGAGGGAGAGGGTGGAGAACCGGCGGGCCTTCATGAAGCTGCGGCGCCAACAGCAGGTGGAGAGAGAACTGAACGGCTACCGAGCGTGGATAGACAGGGCAGGTACTGGCCAGCAGAATAACTTTACACCCGTAAACACACATACTTTTTATCTAGCTGCATATTTCCCTAAACGCCCAACTCTACACAGTGAGACAGAACTATTACACTCTATACAGACACTGTATAATCTGATGATTGCATCTACAGTAGAGTAGCTGAGTTGAGTTACACACACGCAGTCACACATACACACGCACACATATATACGCACACTGTAATCTACATTGCTAGACTCCCACACAAGCAGAGGGTGAGGAGAAGGTGACACTGACTCACTGACTTAAAGCATGTATATCCGCACATGTACATATCAGTGTGTGTCTGTGCGTTTGCGTGCATGTGTGTGTGTGTGTATGCTGTGCATATTTAGTGTCCATGGATGTAGGAGAGTGTGGGAAGGGGTAGAGAGAGGGAGAGAGAGAGAGAGATATTGCGAGAGTGTAAGAAAGAAGAAGAGCTCTCTCTCTCTCTCTCTCTCTCTCTCTCTCTCTCTCTCTCTCTCTCTCTCTCTCTCTCTCGCTCTCTCTGAAGGTCACACCGTCCCCTGAGCAGCGCTCTCATCAGTTGGGCCTCAGTTCATGTAAATGTTTGCAGACAGCCACAATAATGTATTTTTTTTTTCCATGTGCGATTGTTGAAATTGTGCGGTGGCGAAAACAAATCAGCCTGTGCCTGACCTGGCGTTTTATTCCCTTACAGAGGAGGTGATGCTCGCAGAGGAGAATAAAAATTCCGGGAGATCGCCGTTAGATGGTGAGTTCACACCCTGTAGATTTGTAATCACACCTACAGATAACACCTGTGTCTAATGCCGCTATTTATAACTGTGCCTAAAATGATTTGTAGAGGCTGAGCTACACAAACACACACGTCTGACTACAGCTGAAACATGCAGTCGCTCCACTCCACTTCAGTAGCTCACTGTTCCACCACACAGTAGAATAAACGCAAGGTAACCACGGCAACACTGCTTATGTATCAACTTTACAATGCCAACTGAGATTCACTATTGAGACTGACCACACACAAAAAAAGAACATTTCTATGCTGCAGATAAACATCCCCTTCATATGAATAATAAATGTAGAATAAATATTTTCCTGACAGGAGCTGACAAGGACACAACCACAATAAATACACGTAGTCTATACAGCGCTTTCATCAAGTAGTCCGATCCCTTCACTGTTTTCACATTTTATGTTGCAGCTTTATAAATGAAATGATCTGCAGAGTTACGTATGTAAAATTTATTTCACATTTTTGATGTTTTTAATAGAAATTGTAGTGTTTACCAGTGGCTCCGACTAAGTGTTATCTACTTTTAAGTCTGTGGTTCATCTGTTGATTTTATTTCTCTCCCATTGAAATTGACTGATGTCATCGTAAACGTAAAGCTGAGCTATGGTTGATTATTTCTTAGTGCTAAAGAGAGCGAGTAAGAAGACCGGTGCACGGAGAGGAGCCCCAGGTGACGACAAGTACACAGAGATGTCCACTGCCTGTGAGTGAAGAACGTTTCCGTCCGTCCAGTTAATCGCTGCCTTCACAACAGGCCTCATGAGGACTGAACCTGCTCTCTCTCCCTCGTCTCTTTCCCTCCTCACAGACATGTCACGATCGAGGATTAACTTCCGCAGCGGCCGCCGTGGCCCCGCTGCCTACCTGCGCCGCAAAGAGCGCATGCTCCGTATCTCCATCCGCCGCATGGTGAAGACAGACACCTTCTACCTGATGGTGCTCAGCCTGGTGGCTCTGAACACCATCTGCGTCGCCATCGTCCACCACAACCAGCCCGAATGGCTGACCATCTTCCTCTGTGGGTTTCACCCTTCACCTGTCCTGTCCTGTTTGTTTGTTGGTGTCAGGTCTGACCTCTGACCTGCTGCCTCAGTTTCCTTTCACCTACTCGCTGTTCTTGTTTTGTCATCGCCAGACTATGCAGAATTTGTTTTCCTGGGTCTGTTTTTGGCGGAGATGTTTTTGAAAATGTACGGCCTGGGTTTCCGGCTCTACTTTCATTCATCATTCAACTGCTTCGACTGCGGGGTGAGCTCCTCCGTCTGCTGCTCTCACGCGGAATATACGAGAAATGAATCAAATCAAATCACGCAAAATTAAGAATCTGTGTTCACCCAATCAGCTAAAAGCTAAAAACTGACTTTTTATATGCATGTGTCTGAAATGCACTGTAGGTTATTGTTGGCAGCATCTTCGAAGTGGTCTGGGGCTTCTTCAGACCTGGCATGTCATTTGGCATCAGCGTTCTGAGGGCACTGAGGCTTCTGAGAATTTTTAAAATCACAAAGTAAGTGGAACAAGCCGGACATTTGAACTAACTAATAGTCTATATATATTTAAAAAAAAAGAGGTAAAAGAAAGTGTGACTTCTTCCTGTCAGGTACTGGGCCTCGCTCAGGAACCTGGTCGTGTCCCTCATGAGCTCCATGAAGTCCATCATCAGCCTGCTCTTTCTTCTCTTCCTCTTCATCGTGGTATTTGCTCTGCTGGGGATGCAGCTTTTTGGAGGGAGGTAAGTGGAGCCCTCACAGTCGTCACCTCTCACTCATTCAAGCTAAATGTCTGTCATAGTTGTTCATAGGGGGGTTTGCAAATGGCACATACAGTAGGGGGTGGGGGTCTGAGGCCAGGGGGTCTGATGGGCAGCAGTGAAAGTCTGAACATAGGTGAGTGACAGTTCTTGATGAGTGCTGGTGATTTTCATGCTATGTTTTAATGGTTGTGGCAGTGAAATCCCCATCCTGTTCGTTTTCGGACCAAAATAGCTCGTCTTCTTCCGCCTTCTCCCGCGGTCACATCTGACCCCGCTCTCTGTTTGCTCCCCCTCCAGGTTCATCTTTGAAGATTACACTCCCACCAATTTTGACACGTTTCCAGCTGCCATCATGACAGTGTTCCAGGTCTGGCTCCCACAGATCCCCCTCATTCTGCCTGCTCTCCATGACACATTGCACCCTGGGACATTTCTCACCCCGGGGCGCAGATTAAACAACTCTGCTCACTCGCTCTCCACCCCCCACCCCCCCGCCTCCACTATCAGCCCACACATCCATGCGCACATATGCGCACATGAATATGAGACAAGTGAAACGTGAACAAATCCACACCAGAGCTGCTACAAAAACCAACTGCACTGTGAAACTCTGTTTTGATCAGCGCACATAGTAATTACTTATCCTGCTGCCATGTTTAATGACGTGTCTTCAGCTGGTTTGTAGACAGGGAGTATGGCTCCTGTTTGGTGTATTTTTAGGCCAATCATCTCAATGTCATTATTTAGGATTTATATAATGTGTCTTAACCTACAGATTCTGACCGGTGAGGACTGGAATGAGGTGATGTACAATGGGATTCGCTCACAGGGAGGTGTGCAGTACGGCATGTGGTCGTCCATCTACTTCATTGTGCTCACACTGTTTGGAAACTGTATCCTGACCGCCGCCTCAAACAGAGAGCCAGTACACAACGTGTGTGTAGACACCTGCCACTACATCGCACAGTTAACATGTTAAATCAAATATTTATGGATCAAAGACTAAAAACCCCCCAAATCTTTATCAGTATCTATGTACAATGTATCAATATGCAGTAGTGTGTGTGTGTGTGTGTGTGTGTGTGTGTTCTTAACTGCCTCCCTGTCAGACACACTGCTAAATGTCTTCTTGGCCATCGCTGTGGATAATCTCGCCAATGCACAGGAACTGACAAAGGTTTGCAATGTTTTTATCTTTTACGTTTTCATTAGCAGACCAATTGTTTGTTCTGCACCTTCATGCCATCGTGCTTTCGTTTTGTCCCAGGATGAAGAGGAGGAAGAGGAGTTCTTCAACCAGAGATATGCCAGAGGCAGGGATGGCTTGATCTCGGAGTAAGTTTCCTGTTAACACTTTACAGAATCGTCATTTGACCATGTGACGTCCAGAGGGTTCACAGCCCATAAGTCAATCTTAAAGCGTAGGAGCTCATCAGATCGGCCAACACACATGCAGTGTAAACAAACTAAGATTTACTTGAGCTAAATGCATTGTGGGAAACCTGCATTTGAATATGAAGGTACTTCTGGTATTGTAGAGAGGATTTCCTGTGACATCAGCAGAGCTTAGCCAATCAGCTCAATAGTTTGTGGGCTCTCTGAGAACCAGTTGTAACAGGCTGGTGTCTGAGACGGCGTGTTCCTCAGTTGCCTCAGCAGCATGGTGAATGCAAAGACACACAGACAAGCATGCGTGAAGCATCGATGACACAGTCGTGAATGCGTATTGAATGTGCTTGACTGAAAAGCATGACCCCTTACGGACAGAGACGCCCGCTGGAACCGCCTCGGCCTGTGATTGGTTGTGGGTAGCCTGGTTGGTTAATGAGCTTCCTGCTCCTCTGAGTGACCTGGCGGCCCTCCCACAGGTCTGCTGATCCAGTAAGCTGGCAGGAGGGCAGGAGGACGTTGGGAACAGTGGGGAGTCTCAGTGTGTCACTCTGCTGGGAGGAGGCACACTTTGGAGCGTGTCAGATTCTGGTCAAGCGTTCTCTCCGAGTACAACTCATCCGATTCACGTCGTCATAGTGACAAAAGAGCTGCTGTAACTTTTGCATGAAGCATCTGGGGCATTACTGACCTTTTGACACAGACATGGCAACCAGATACTTGGTATTTTGCATGAGTTCAATTTATTTATTACATTTCTTTGACAATTTATCATTTCCCAAACAACTCATCTTAATCCAGCAATATTGTTCCTGTTCTCCAGGTAGCCCTTTATTTGTATGAAAAACAACCTGCAGAAACTTGAAACCTACTTTTGAAACTCATCAAACTTACTGTATGTTTAAGTAGTACTTACTGTATGAAGTAGTTTAAACACATGACACAGTGGGGGACAGTGTGTCATGTGTTTCCATTGGTTCCATGCTGCTTTTAGGTTCAGACCAAATTAGATTATTGTGAAAATTAGGAGAAATATCAAGGTTTATTTGCGATAGATGATGTTTATACATCTTGAATGCCGTGTCGTGAAAAACGCCTTTTAAAGGAAGATGACTGTGACAAATTGTTTATTTCAAACAGTCTGCAGGTTGATTTTCATGTAATATGCAGCGAGATCAGTAGCTGCCTGCAGACAGGAAACCCAAGCAGATGTGGTTATCAGTGGTACACATCTGTACATGATTGGAATAGCAGGTCCTTGAAATCACATTTGATTCTCTACTTTGACTCCAGCAGTGACACTGAATGTATCATTCGTCTGTTACATATTTGAATGTCGGTCTGGTACGTGTTGCAGCTATTGAGGTGATATTAGTGTGCATTACAGTGTTTTGATGGTCCCATCACGTTGTCTTGTTTTATGCCTGTTATGTGGCACTGACCAAAATGTTGTGTTCAATGACACCGCGTTACAATCTATAAGAAACAGTAAATAAAGTTGACGTTTGTCAACGTACGAGCTGATTTCAGAGCCTTTAAACTGGCATTTTGCTCCGTGTCACAACAAATGTTCTGTGTATGTTGTAAAACACTAATGTCTTGTTTCTGAAATAATCACTCATTGATTACATGGACATCAAAAGAATCTGAATATCAGTAAGTATGACTGAATGAATCCTTGTCACATAGAGTTTCACTCTTGAGTTTTCCTACACAATTATTGCAGTTATTTTCTAGATATCACGCTATGTTTCTTCTTTAATCCTGCACTTTTCTTTTTTGTTCTTGTGGGTTTGTTTTGGGGTTTTTTTTGTTTGTTTGTTTTTTATCTGTCCTCACCCCTCAGGTATTCTATTATTTTTTTAATTTAATTTTTTTAACGTCAAGCATTTTGCTCGTGTTTCAATGGGAAATTTTTGTGTTAAAAAGAAGTAAGCTTTTCTTTTATTTGTTTGAATATTTTCTGATATAACCGGTTTATTAAAGTGTTAACAGGAATAAGTTTATTATTAGTTCCTTAGTTGCAGGTCTGTTAGTGATGTGGGGTATGTTGTGCTCGTTAGTGGGAGAAGAAGACCCTACCTATACAGGAAACGGGCGATCCACCGAGGTCGTCCGACCTTCCCAGATGAGCCTGAGGGTGTGACAGTGGCTGCAGATGAGCAGCCTCTAAACGGCTCCAACGCCTTCGCCAACCGCCGTGAGCGGAGGAGAAAAGTGAACATGTCAGTGTGGGAGCAGAGAGCCAACCAGCTACGCAAACGTCGCCAGATGGCGAGCAGAGAGGAGCTGTTCAGCAGCCCTACAGAGGACACCGTGGAGACTCCCACTATAGCCCACCATGTCCCCACCCTGTCCCGGGAGGCCAGTCCGGCTCACCTGCCTGAGTCTCCCATGTCTGTCGGGATGCCCCTCCCTGAGCCCCCCATGTCCATCTCCATCCCCATCCCCGAGCCTCCGGTGGCTGAGCCGCTGGTAAACCTGAGCGAGGAGAAAACAGGAGGAGCTAACCATCGGACTGGGGGCAGGCACAGGATGGCCCGCAGGTTCAGGCCCAGTCAGGGGCCCGACGAAGGGGCCCGACACAGACGCCACCGGCACCGCGAGGCTCGCACTGAGGCCAAGAGCCTGGACTGTGTGCAGTCGCCCCACGAGGTGCCACAGATGCGGCGCTCGCTCAGCCAGGAGAGGAAGATACTGGATGAGAAGGAGGAGAGGGAAGACAGGGAGGAGAGAGAGAAAGCAGAGGTCGAGGGAGGGCCAGTCCAAGATGACGGAGGAACGTGCATCGTCAATCCATATGCAGACATCGCCGAAGACTGCAGAGGGTAAGACATATATTTTATTTTATTTTATTTTATTTTATTTTATTTTATTTTATTTTATCCCCCTGACCCTGAGAGTCATTTACATCTGTTTTTATACCATTTTCACATTATTTGCCAAATAAAGATTCTTGACTCTTATTTTTCTCTCACTAATGTTTTTCCATTTGAGACGGGACAAAATTCACATTCCCTCAGGAATTTAGCTGGAAACTTTAAGGCTTTCCTCTCTGAGTTAAGTTAATTTTTTTTCCCCGCTGCTTCCAGTGTCAACATTCCTGAGCCTCCTCAGTGTGACCAGCTGCTGGACTGTACCTGGTCAGAGCAGGGCGAGGGCAGACACACTGATCAGTACGAGCCCCCGGTGGAGGCGGCCTTAGAGGCCACAGAGTACACGGTGCGCGCTATCGAGTCTGAGAACTGCCCCACCTCCATCAGGTGTGACAAGTCCAACCTGGAGGGAAGCGTGGTCATCGAAATGGCCGCACAGCCGCTGCTGGAGCTCACTCCGCTGGCAGGTAGCATCGTCTTTACATCCCACTGATTTTCACAGTGTTTTAACAAGGTTTTACCCACTTGGACTCTGCGTCTGTGTGTTAGTGAATAGCAAAGAGCTGGAGGTGTACCAGGATGAGCAGAAAGACAAAGAGGAGGAGACGGAGGAGGACGAACCTCCAGTTCCTCCCAAACCCGTAGCCCCAGACAGCATGTTCATCTTCACCGCGTCCAACCCGTAAGCAGCCAAACCACTGACTGTCCACCACACTTCAGTGCTTATCTGTTCTCTTTAGTCCCTTTACTAAAATGATGCTCCGACCCGCAGCATCAGAAGGATCTGCCACTACGTGGTCAATCTGCGCTACTTCGAGATGACCATTCTCCTCGTGATTGTGGCGAGCAGCATCGCTCTGGCCGCCGAGGACCCCGTCTGCACCAACTCGGAGAGGAACAAGGTGAGGTCCAAAGCTTGCCGCGGCTCTGTCAGGTTTGATCCCTGTGTGCGAGCGACAGAGTTGTAATTGGGCAGTTTGAAATGTCACAACTCAGCATCAGGAGCAGCCTGTTGAGCTCACACTGGTCAGACACACCACATGGTGGAGCTGGTGTTTTGGACCATACTCAGGATTTTGACTTTTGAGTCAAGCTCCCAGAACTGTCTTGTTTTTCTTAGTCCTATATTCATTTGACGTTTTTGTGTTTGTAAAACATGCAGGTCCTCCGTTATTTTGATTATGTCTTCACTGGCGTGTTCACCTTCGAGATGATCATTAAGGTCGGTAGCTTGTGTCCGTTCTCCACTTGAAAACACCATTTTGATCGGAACCTCTCCGTCCCTGAGTGTGTTTAACCTGTCCTCTTCACATGTCCCCACGCTGCGTTTGTCCACCAGATGATTGACCAGGGCCTCATCCTTCACGACGGCTCTTATTTCCGAGATATGTGGAACCTCCTGGACTTCATTGTGGTGGTGGGAGCTCTGATTGCCTTTGCCCTAACGTGAGTCACCGTACAGCGCTGCCTGCGGATGACTAATTACTGACTCACTGCAGAAAATCATTTCTTGAGCAAACAGTATTGTTAGAAACAACCTTCCCTCAAAGTCACTTTATGCAGCCTCAAAAAAAAAAAAAAAAAGCAGTCTGGTTCACTGTCGAAGGGAGACTGCAAATATGGAGGCACAGGAAAATGTGGATTTGCTATATAATGTGGGGGTGTACAAATGGGGCGGGGTGTGTCACGACTGATGTTACAGTATTTTTTTTATTTCTGTTGTGACCTTTGTTGTACTGTAGAGGACCGACTGTATGTTAATTTCTCTGTTGTGACTATAGCTGTGACCCTCTGACCTTTGTTCACACTGTATCTCTCTTTATGCCTTGATTTCTTTCTCTGTTGTTCCTGGGATTTGTGTCACTGTTGGGGCTACCAGGAATGTGATGGGGTAAACATTTCAGTCACACTAAACGCAAACTTGTCACGCGTCACGCTTCTCATGTGTTTATTTTACTCTCATGTGTCTGGTTTGCCCTTGTCTTTGTACTGCAGGTGTTTTTTTGGTTGTTGTGTTTTCTACTCTGGAGCCTGTTGGGTATCACTGAGGAAATACTGAATAACTTCACCCTCAAAACACCTGATCTGTTTAGTCAAATATGATAAAGATTTGTATTTGTATACATATTTGATATTACGTATTTCTATTAAGCTCTTCACTGAAACAAAGCTGATACAATAACGTACCACTTCTAGAAAAAGTATTCCTCTTGACCCCTGCTGGGCTCTGTGCGAATACACTCACAGTGCAGTTCTGTTTCATTGTGTGTTTTGTTGATCAATTTTTGGTTGGAAATTTCACCTTTTCTGCGTTTTTTTTTCTTTTCTTTTCCTTTTCCACTGTTTTCAATGTGTCTCTGCTGAGTGTCCCTCAGCTGAAGTGCACAGCTGCGCTCCTAAGAGCCACATTTCCCTGTTAACAGGAACAACAAAGGCAGAGACATCAAGACCATCAAGTCTCTCAGGGTTCTGAGAGTCCTGCGGCCACTTAAAACCATCAAGAGACTCCCCAAACTCAAGGTACGACGGCGGCCTCTCTCCGGTCTGCTCCCCCGCAGGTCTCGGACAGATCGGATTTGCCTACACACATATTCCTTGTGTTGTTTGTCGACAGGCTGTTTTCGACTGTGTGGTCACCTCTCTGAAGAACGTCTTCAACATCCTCATCGTGTACCAGCTCTTCATGTTCATCTTTGCCGTCATCGCGGTGCAGCTCTTCAAGGGGAAGTTCTTCTACTGCACGGACAGCTCCATGAACACGGAGAAGGAATGCCAGTGAGTGAACCACAACGTTATTCCAAACGTAACTGAACCGGTGGAGTTGACACATAGCAGGAGATGTACAATATTCCTCTCCATTGAAGCTGCCCATTCAGTCAGTGAGCCAAGTGCCTATGTGCTGCTCTGTTCCCTGCAGAGGCTACTACATTGACTACAGCAGAGACAAGAAGGAGGTGAAGAGGAGAGAGTGGAGGAGACACGAGTTTCACTATGACAACGTCTGCTGGGCCCTGCTCACACTTTTCACCGTCTCCACTGGAGAGGGATGGCCTCAGTGAGTACACTTCCAGCTGTAGATTTTGGTTTGACACACACACACACATGTTGTTAAAGGCACAATTCTCCACCAAACAGTGGTTTGATGTGTTTTTTTTTTACCAACACTAGGGTCCTGCAGCACTCGACTGATGTGACGGAGGAGAACATGGGGCCCAGTCGTGGGAATCGGATGGAGATGTCGGTTTTCTACGTGGTGTACTTCGTGGTCTTCCCGTTCTTTTTCGTCAACATCTTCGTGGCTCTGATCATCATCACCTTCCAGGAGCAGGGTGACAAGATGATCCAGGAGTGCAGCCTGGAGAAGAACGAGGTGCGCGGACGCTCACACGCGCAGATACTGTTCTCGTGTCGGGATTCAGCATTCATCACCTGAGGCTCTCTCTGTTTGTGTCGTTACATTTCCTTCCATCAGAGGGCGTGCATCGACTTCGCCATCAGCGCCAAGCCGATGACCCGCTACATGCCTCAGAACAGACAGACCTTCCAATACAGACTGTGGCACTTTGTGGCGTCGCCCTCGTTTGAGTACACTGTGCTCGTCATGATCGCCCTCAACACTGTGGTCCTCATGATGAAGGTGAGGAGAAGCTGGACATTGTGTTGAACATGTTTTTATTATGGAGCGCTAACACTTTTAAAATTAGGACACAGTTCTCAGGTTTGTGTTGTGAAATATTTTGTGAAATAATCAGAAGTAATGTGAAATGTATATTTAATGGGCTAAAAAGTAAAATGCTGAATATGATGGATAAATACAAAGTGGTCATCATCAGTGATGTCTGATTTGTTTTCCCCTTCAGTACCACTCAGCCCCTGCAGCATACGATACAGTGCTGAAACACCTAAACACAGCTTTCACCGTCCTCTTCTCCATGGAGTGCATCCTCAAAATTATGGCATTTGGTTTAGTGGTTAGTATTATGACCAAAAAAAAAAAAAAACATAAGAGAAATTATAGAAGTACTATTGTGGAATTCATCTGTGTTAAGAAAACCATTAATACATTTTTTTTCTTCCACAGAACTACTTTCGAGATACTTGGAATATTTTTGATTTCATCACAGTTCTTGGCAGCATCTCGGAGATAATTGTGGATTTACAGGTGAGGCACTGCCAACACACCAGTCGTTTTCACAGTGTCGCGACACTGATACACGACTTGAATAGCCAGCTTTAAATGAGCCATTCTTACTTTGCGAGTTCCCTCGAGTGTTGTGATCCCTGCCTGCAGACACAACTTAAGTCATGTTGTGATGATTCTCGCCATCTGTGTTTTACATCCTGTCTCTCCCTGCTGTCTGCCACTCTCTCTCTCTCGCTCTCTCTCCCTCGCTCTCTCTCTCTCGGTTTGTGTGTCTGTCCCAGTCGGTGAACACCATCAACATGAGTTTCCTGAAGCTTTTCCGAACAGCCAGGTTGATCAAGCTGCTCAGACAGGGTTACACCATCCGCATTCTGCTGTGGACCTTTGTGCAGTCATTTAAGGTATAAATCTGTTCTCAGACATATGTGCATGTCATATACAGACATATATAAATCTGAGATTTTTGCAAGGCAAGGATAATAGTTTCTTGATAATAGTTTTTAACCACTTATCTTTGCTTTCTCTTTTGCCACAGGCTCTACCTTATGTGTGTCTTCTCATTGCCATGCTTTTCTTCATATACGCTATAATTGGGATGCAGGTATACTCTCACTACTAATAAAATCAAAATGAATATTGCAAATACATCAGTATTTGCCTGTTGGCTATTTACATTAGCCAAACCATTAAAACATTACACAGGACTTTAATGGTGTAAAGATGATTGTGCCCTCGAACGAAGCTGTTTTTGTTTAGGTGCATGTGTGTTCTTTACCTTCACTGTGTATATAGTATGAGCTAACTGTATTTCTATGCTACATAGATTCTGTATATTAGATTCTATATAGACTTTACCTCTGGAGATTCAGCAGCTGCTGTAGTGTAAGTTCAGTGGATAATGTGGATCTGTGAGAAGGGTTTTACTGACGTGACCTGTTTCCTGCAGGTGTTTGGGAACATCAAGCTGAATGATGAGAGTCACATCAATCAGCACAATAATTTTAAGACATTTTTCAGCGCACTGATGCTTCTGTTCAGGTGGGTTAGAGAAAAAAAAATCATCACAGTCTAATGGAAATGAATGTAAATACTTACAAAATTATTCCGTGGTTGTTTTGAAAGTGTGAGATCTTAATTTGATAATAACACAGTTTTTTATGGTTTTAAATTGCAGGAGTGCGACGGGAGAGTCCTGGCAGGAGATCATGCTGTCCTGTCTGTCAGGTCAGGAGTGTGAACCTGACCCCTCCATCGCCCCCCTCACCATGTCTCCAGACCACGAGGGAGGATGCGGGACCGACTTTGCTTACTGCTACTTCGTCTCGTTCATCTTCTTCAGCTCGTTCCTGGTCAGAAATCAAACAAACATTATTCCTGTAGCACTTCTACCTGTTGCTTTTCCCTGAAAATGAATGTTCATGTTCCTCCTTAGATGCTGAATCTGTTTGTGGCAGTGATTATGGATAACTTTGAGTACCTGACACGAGACTCTTCAATCCTTGGTCCCCATCACCTGGACGAGTTTGTCCGCATTTGGGGGGAATATGATCGTTTGGCTTGGTGAGACCTGACTATCTGTTTGCTACTTTTTTGCCATACCGTAGTTTAGTTTTAAGCAGACCTGGCCACTAGAGGGCAGTCAAAGGATGTGAAAGACCATCAAGTGTCAGTGCATTGAGTAGATGTGCTGTGCACAAGCTGGTTTTAATCCAAAGTCACAAAGAGTATCTAAACTTAAAGGGATTAAATAAAATCAATTTGCTAATTATTTAATATGTGAATGTTGCAAATGCCAAACAAACCATGTTGTAGTGAGCCAGCTGTTTGTCTTAATGTGTATTAATTATGAATTTTGATGCCTCCTGTCATTATCGTCTTCATCTTATGCTTCTGTTTTGATCTGAAGTGGTCGAATCCACTACACGGCCATGTATGAGATGTTAACTCACATGTCGCCGCCCTTGGGCCTGGGCAAAAAATGTCCTGCAAAGATTGCCTATAAGGTACTGCCAACACCATCAGCTTCACCCTGGTGAACTGCAAAATGAAAACTCCTACTTATATCATACACACCCGTTTCATTCTGTGCTGTGTGGTTGTGGTTGAAAGTAGCGGAATAAATAACTGATGAATGAATCTGCTTCCCTCCATCCCTCCTCTCCGTCAGAGGCTGGTGCTGATGAACATGCCTGTGGACGAGGACATGACCGTCCACTTCACCTCCACACTGATGTCGCTCATCCGCACCGCTTTGGACATCAAAATAGCTCGAGGTCAGGGTCAATGACAAGCATGATGTAAGCATGATGTAAGCCTGACGTGTTATGGAGGCAAATAAACACTCAGGCCTTGATGATTATTTATCTGCAGATTATCCTTTTGATAGACAGATAATTGTTTGGTGAAAAAAGGCCAGAGGGGACAATAAGTTCATTGTTTGCCATAGTGGCTGAATGTGATTGTTCGTCACAGGTGGTGAGGACCGTGTTGCTCTGGACACTGAACTGCAGAAAGAGATCAGCATCATTTGGCCATATCTTCCCCAGAAGACCATAGACCTACTGGTACCTATCAACAAAGGTCTGACTTAAACTATGGAGGAAATATTCAGTGTTTTGTCCCGGGGAGGGGAGTGGGGGGTGGGGGGCAAGCAGTGACAGTAATGCAGTGTGTGTCTGCCCTCACAGATACGGACATGACAGTGGGGAAGATCTACGCTTCCATGATGATAATGGATTATTTCAAACAGAACAAAGCCAAGAAGCTCAGGCAGCAGCTAGAAGCTCAGGTTTTATATCCCTCTCTATTAGTATTAATATCAGAGTTTATTATTGTTGTTGTTATTGTTATTATAATTATTATAATCATTTCTGCATTTTTAGTACATATTTGTATTTCTTGCACCAGTCGAACCCCGAACTGTGGCCTGAATCTGTTAAAAATGAAATTGCAGCAACTCGTACTGATGTGTCGTATCTTTGTGTCTGGTTTCAGAAGAGTAACCTGATGTTCAAGCGTCTGGATGCGTCTGCCCTGCCGGAGGACATCCTCTCCAACACCCAGCCTCTGCCAATGATGGCTCACAGCGCTGGCTCGGCCCTGTGAGTCTGCCAACGCGTGCAGACCTGTGTTTTTCTCACCGTCTGTACAGCAGGTGTGAATTTCTTCTGGTTTTTCTCTGTGCTCATGCAGGACCAGAGGAGGCTTTGTCGCGCTGAGCCCCATCTCACCCCAGGAACTGTTCTTGCAGCCGATGAACTCAGACGCCAGTCAGCAGCAGAATCCGGTAAGAAAGCAAGAGGGCGAAACGTGAGCATATAACATTACTACCACAACCGTGACTCAAAGCAATGGGCTCCAGCCATTTTTAATTCACCAGCACTGCGCACCAAGGAAAGCCTGCAAAAACAATTAAAAGTCACATCAGTAATAAGAAATATTTTGTGCAAAATCTTATTCTTTACCCAGATTGTGAGCCACTGACTCCATTTACGACACAAATGTGTGTAGGGATTTAGAAATACAGAAACAGTATGAACGTGTATCAACTGATGACACTGCTGTGGCTTGTCTTGCAGTGCCTGCCATCGCTGACTGTCTGTGCTCCTGTCTTCAGTTATTATGTTTTAGTCTCGCTGAGGTCTGAGTAGTGGAGGCAGGCTGTCAAATTGTTGATGTTTTGCTGTGTTTTACACTGTCTGGTTTTACCGGTCTACATTGGCTGCTCGATGACTGACACCAGACTGCTCTGAAATACCTGCATCTTGGTGTGCAGAGGAATGCGTCTGGCCCCTGGAGAGATGCTGTCTGGCTCCTGTTTGTGTAGCTATTTAGACTGAGTATGCATGACTGTGTGTACTTCACAGGCTCAGACACAGATCCCATCTTTCCCTGTAACCTGTTTTGTTCGTCTGTCACCGCGCCTCTTCTTCTTCTTCACTCTTTTATTCCTCTGACACTGTATCGCTTCTCCCTCGGAGTGAGTCTTCCTGTTGTTAGTTGCCGATCTGTCCGTTCTTGGCTGGAATGGCTTGTGATTGGATGGCGGTTGTGATGGCTATGACAGATGACGCCCAGTGATGAAATGGCTTGGCTGCCCTCCACTCGCCTGACCTGGGCCTGCGTGTATAGGGGCAGTCCTGGCGGCGACGGGCCTGACTGGTGCTCTGTATCTCCTTGCCCTCCTCTCTTGTTTCTGTGCTAACCTAGGTGGGCGAGTGCAGTAGGGGCATTGAAGGCACACTGGAGCTTCCACTTGGGAGCAGCCTGTGTGTGCGGGCCTCTTCCATGCCGCGTCTGGCTGTTGAGTCGCAGGTACACACATCTTCCACGACACGGCCTCTGGGCTGGATCTCGAGGACCTCTGTTGCTGCATGGGCTCCAATGCTGCGGTGCCTCGTTCTTTACGTGCACGAGTTTAAATCAGTAGGGTTCTGGTTCATCTTCGGCCACGCTGGGAGTCTGAATTGTTAGAATGGGATACGAGGCTTGAATGCCGATGCCTTTTTACCTCAACCTCTTTCTTTCATCTCCAGAATAAAAGAAACAATAAAATACTGACTAAAGCATGAAAATAAAGTATCGCTAACCGCAGTCTGCAGTGATTCACTAATCTCTCAATCGTTCCAATGTTTCTGTGGGTTTTCATTTTTTAACATTTGTGTATGTTCTTTGAGCTTGTGCGTTTTGTGTTTGTGTTTTCACATACAAGCAAACGGAGGTTGCAAGTGGCTCCATGAAGCGTTCTGCATCCACTGTTGGGGATCAGCACTTGAATGGTCTTTGGCAGGAGGAGAAAAGTCCTGAGCGAGTGTATCGACCTCGGCACAAAAGCTACAAGGCCGCCGGTTGGTCTGCTCATCTGTTATCGCCACAGCACTTTGTGTAGCTTAACCCCAAGTCATTTTGTATACACAGCACCGCTGATCGTTTTGGGTTCTGCCCTTTTCTGAATGTCTGTGCACCAGTTTCTCGGTCAGAGCACAGGCAGCAGGGAGACGGGGAGCGTGGCCGGTCCAAGGAACGATGTCACCTGCTGTCTCCGGACACGTCTCGCTGTAACTCAGAGGAAAGAAGCTTGCAGCCCTCGCGGTCCTCCAGTGCTGAGAGAGCACACCCCCAAGACAAACAGGTAGGACAAACTGACTTTGTAAACTACAGGTGGTACCAGGACTAGTATTGTGAGTGTACATGTTCTTTTCTTAAGGTGGTCATAATTTCAAGTGTCCTTCTTTTCAGGGCAACAGCTCAGACAGTCCAGTGCCGTCCACCTCAGAGTCCAGCACCCCCAGTGGCCGACGACCTTTATCGCAAACCCCGACTCGCTCTCGGCCTCACATCTCCTACTCACCACTCGTGTGTCGCACACAAGCCTCGGTCGGCGAAGATGAGGACGAACAAGGCAGCCCGGGGACCGTGAGGCGGGATAAGCCCACCTGGGAGACCCAAGAGGGTGTTGCAGGAGAGAGGCGGGGCGAGGCCAGCGGACACCCATCCCCTCCTCGTCGTTACCCCTCCGAGCCGTTCCTGGCCTCACAAGAGGACGACCACAGCCCAGACCCCACTGGTCCCATTGAGACCTTGACCTTTGAGGCAGCTGTGGCCTGCAGCCTGGGACGCTCAAACACGATCAGCTCGGCCCGGCCACGTTTGCGGACTGGCTGGCAGGTCCCCAACGGACACTTTCGGAAGCGCCTGGCACAGACGGCCTCAGTTGCAGGGTGCGATCCTCTCAGCGACACAGAGGAGGACGACAGATGCTAGGGATAGGAGGCGCAGCATGAGAGAGGAGGAGGGAAATCCCAGAGAGGCGTGAGAGGAAGATGCTGTACAAGTGTACAGAGTGAAGGCTGACGTGACTCTTTCTGCTTTAAAGCCAGAGCCCTGTGGATGTTTGGTAAAATGTGAACCCAAAACAACAAAAAACTATACTTCCTGAAACTCCAGTTGCAAATTCACACAGAACACAGACAATAAATAAGGTCTATTTCCTGACTTGTACTTGATGATAGAAAGTAATAATGCGTCTCAAATAGTGACGGGATGCAGATAATAAATGGATCAAATTATGTCATTTGTGTCAGTATAAGGTATTTTCAAGGTATTTTCTGAAGATGATTCGGTGTTGCTCTAAACAGTATTTATCTGTTGGGTGTGTGAATATGTAACTACATTTTCTTATACATTATTGTTTTGTAAATACAGTGTGATCATCGCACCATTGCCATATTAGACCAGATCAATAAAACAAGCCATCATGAAGAGGCAATCTGATACTTTACCAGACATTGTGGATACTAATACTCAATAATGCTGGATTTTTTTACAGTGTGAATGAATGTGCAGGGAAAAACTCCCTGATCCTCCCCATTATTTCCCTTGGTTTTTTTTTTGGTATTGGACATAATAAGGTGTGAGATATGAATAAAACCAATAGAATAATATAGAGATGATGCTTATTTGTTATTTCACCCAGTGTCTTTATGGAATCACGCCTCCACCAAACCACAAACCTTTAAATCGTTTCTGGGTTCTTTAAATAATTATACTTTTATTTACACAGTCTGAACCTTTTTAATGAGGACTTTCTAACAATTAAAACTGATGTCTGACCCTGTAATTTACCATGACCAGATATGAAAACAAATTCACTTTGACTTGTTTTATTATTTATTTTTCCTTGTGAATCCTGTTTGAACTGTCGCAGATGAAAAACACTGTAAACACATCATGACATATTTTGCTTCACGAATTAACATAACTGTTATTACTTACTAATAATGTACAGAGGAATTATGCTGTTTGTAACTCTTAGAAAAAAAAACATTATCAGCTGATGAGCTTTAAAGGTAAGGGAATCTGTCAAAATGTTCATATTAAGGTAAGCGTATTTGTTCTGTTTGCCCGAAAAAGGCCAATTCTGTGACACTCACTTAACCAAAAACATGGAGATTTGTATCATAAATTTCTGGAATGCAAATAATTTGTGGGTTTTTATGTGTACAATAGCTGTATATACAAATAAAGATGTCCTAAAGTTGCCACTCTTATTTCATGTCTTTTTATTTTTTATTCAATAAATTGTGGTAGCCACTAATAAGATTTAATAGCCGCATACACTGAAGATATGTTTACTGAATATACTTATGTTAGTATCTTGTGATATTCACATATTGTGGAAGTTATGTAAAATTATTGATTTTCTCATTAGTATTTGCCATTAATTAGAAACATACTAGCTAAAAGGGGGTAAAATCACCAATAGCTCCCATGAGTGCTATACTGCTATGTCACTTTTGTTTGACGACACATTTATGCTTGGGATGATAAACACTGCCCGTATTATTATTGTTGTTTTTCTTGTTATTGTTATATTTCATTTTGTACCTATCTTGCTGACGTCATTAAAAGAGGCGGCGCATTGTTCTTTCTAGTGTCTGTGTAACAGTAATCATCCAATCAGAGGCGCAGAATAACAATCCTACGTCATATCCAAAGGACGGATAGCATGACGTTTGTTTGAGAGAGCTAGCAGCAGAATAATGTTACTCACGAAGTTAAAAGGCAATGTCGTGTCGGTTCATGTGCCAGACCACTGAGGCGAACAACCATAGTTTTAGCTAAAGTAGATATTTAGTGTCAATGCCGATTCTTACGAAAGAATGACTCAAGTTTATCAAGGAAGTCGGGTGTGAAAGTAGGTAGCTCAGCTGCTAGGTGTTGTTAGCAAATGAGTTATTTGTTTTGTTTTCCAGTGTAAACATTAAGACAAACTAGTTTGGACGTTAGCGTTAACATTCATCGTCCCTGTAAGACTCTTTTAGGTCAAACGTATGCTGTCGTCTGAGTAAGATTCCATGTTTGGTGGAACAGTAGAAAAACATTATAAACATTAGCCACCGAGAATAACTTTAGCAACGAAAGATCAGACTTTTGTTTTTGTTTTGTTTGTGTGTTTGTTTTCTTTTGTTTTATCGGGGACAGCCGCGGCGTCAGGAAGACATGGGCAATTGTCTTAAATCTCAAACAACAGATGACATTTCTCTGCTTAATGAAACTCAGTCAGACAGGGCGAGTTTCGGGGACGGGACGTATCCAGACCAGGGACCGCCTCCGCCGTATCAGGTAAGGAGCTCCAATTAGCTTATAGTCTATCCAAAGACACAGGTTGTGCTACAAGTGTTGGCGAGCACAGTGTTAGCTTAATGTTGAGACACAGGATGCATTATTGATGACAATACATCTGTGGCCTTAACTTTGTAAGTCAATCTCGACTATACCTGATTAAAAAAACAACTGTGTTAGTGTCACAGCCTTCTCATTTGGACTTTTCTTTTTCTCTTATGAGGAGCGGGCTCATGTCACCATCTACCACCCCACACCCAGTCAGGCCCGCCTGGCTACACAGCTGACAGAGGAGGAGCAGATTCGCATAGCTCAGCGCATGGGCCTCATCCAGCACCTGCCTAAGGGCATTTATAGCGAGGGACAAGAAGGCTCAGAGAAGATGATCAGAGAGTGAGCTTTTTGTGTCTGTTGTCTGTAAAGAGGAAGGCTGCACACTAAACTCAGATACCTCATTTATCTGAGTTTACCTAATCCCAGACTTATTTTGTGTACCTCTTTGATGTCAGAATGTATATAGTGGAGTATTTCTGCAGTATTTCAGGATGAAATGTTTCACTTTTATCTGTTTCCAGATGTGTGATCTGTATGATGGACTTTGAATATGGGGATCCCATCCGGTTACTGCCATGTATGCACATCTACCATGTGGACTGTATAGACGACTGGCTGATGAGATCCTCCACCTGTCCCTCCTGCATGGAGCCTGTGGATGCTGCCTTGCTCTCCACCTACGAGACCAACTGACTTTTTTATCGTTCCCCTCCCATGCTTAGATCAAACATGGCCCCCTCAGTGCCAAACCCCACACACAAACCCACCAGCTGGCCTCTTAAGGAGTGCGAGGAGCTGGAAAATAGTTGACTATTGTATTGCACTTTGAAAATATGTTTCACCTAATTTTGACCCTGAATCTAAGTAAGCTGGTCTTCAACATCAATCACACAAGTCAGAAGCTGTTTCAGGTTGATCCTGCATGATCGAGCACATGGGATTTTTGTGTGTGTGTCCTGGAAGTGTATGTGACTTTGCATGTCCACTTGAGCTGGTCTCAGTGGTGTTTCTCCTTTGCTAACACCTTTCAAGATGTTGCTAGAAACCTGCCAGATTGATTTAGAAGTTTTAATCTGGACAATTACAAAAAGATTTGCACACATCTTAGAGTGTCTGTAAATACTCTGTTATTCTTAAGTGAGTTCAAGACACGAAATGTGTCTTCAGCTACTCCAAATACCCAGAATTAAAAAAAAAACGCTTTGAGTTGAAGTGGTGAAATGAAGTAATGTAAAGGGACTGTTTCGGCAGAGAGTGTGTAAAGTAGCTGGCTTCTAGTGCAAAGGGCTTATTTGTGCGTGGGCAGGTGGATCAGTCGGTCAGAAAATTAGAAATGCTTGCACACACTTTTCATCTGATCCGGAGATTTGCACTTTACTTATAGGACAGTATCCAAAAGAATATTAATATATGTACCTTACAATCTTGCACTATCAATACTTCATTTGTTTATTTCGTGAGATGCAAAAGTGATAAAGATATTTTCACTATTCTCAGTTGGCATTTGCCATGTTGAAGTAAGCCTGATAATATATTTCATGAAACCTGTGACTCAGTAGTATTGGCCTTGGTTTTCTTTTTGCTTGACTTATGATTCTTGTGTTTATGTGGTAGTCAAGGGAGAGAGGCTTGCTCAAGGTTAAATGAAGAGTTTTCATTTTACAGATGTGCTTGTTTTAACTCCACATAAGATGACTGTTTGTTATTTTGTACCTCATATTCAGCAAATGAGGTAGAGCATGTTAATTACTCAGCTCAGATTTGTGGCTGCTGCAGGGCAGTTGTCGCTAGTTTTTAACTAGCTTAATCACCAGTTTAAATTTAAACAGGGCACACCACCATCATGCTGTAGCTTTATATTTACTTTGTGCGATGAGAGGAAATGAATGTAGTTCCAAAAAAAGTTAAAACCATGTTTCACTTTTGTCACTTTTTTGTCATTCTTCACTTTTGTTGTTCTATTACACTGTAATGATTTATTGTGTCTCTTTATTTCCATTCACCAATCTCATTGGTTTCTTTCGTACGTGGAGGTGTTTGGAGGTGTATCTGTTTTTCCTCAGTTGCCTGTGTTATACCTTTTACCTTCACATTTCACAAAATTGTCCACTGTGTATTTAGGACAGCGATTATAAAACTTTTACACTGGTCAAAGTCTGGCTGTGCAAACCTCTGTCCTAACTGAATGGCAGAGTGTGAGAGACTTCGCTTATGGTGTGATAGTTACAACTGAGATAGCAAGTTTTTCCATTGATCCTTGTCTTAGTTGAGTTTTCAGCTAAAGTTTATTCAGAAAATTAATCCTTCCTGTAGTTTCTTTCTTTTTGGAAGGCTGTGTAAAGAAGGAAAAAAAACAATTGTTTTTGTTTACAGAACAGACATTGTTCTTATTTTCATAAATAAATCAGTTGGGTTGTTAAAGTGAACTAGATGTTTGAAAAGGGACACATTTGTAACCTTATAATTACTCAGCATTACAGAATACAAGATAAAAATGTGTCTTTGAGCATTTCATGCATGAAATCCTGACATCTGGTTAAAAAATGTGACTTTGTAATCAGGGCTCTGTGTAAGACTGATGTAGCAAGGGAGCCAAAGCCACATTAGTAATGTACTTGTTCCCTATCTTGCCCCAGGTGGGTCCAAAACATGTGAGTCAGATTGCTTGTTAAGAACTGGAATCATAATTATAAAAACAGAAAGTAAATCCTCATGTAATCGTGTCAACACAAGATTTGACCACACACACTAAATGGACTTACACATCAAAATGTGTTTTATTAAGGGCAGTGATATTGATTACAAGGGCCCCCATTCATTTTTCACACTTAGTATGTCGGAATAATCTTTCTTTCCTCACAGTAATCGGCTTCGCTGTGCTGCAAGGTCTGTATCCTCTTGCTTTTAGAATCAAGACACTTTGAGTAACACAATTAGGACAGACATGGAAAGGTCACTTGTTCTAATGTGACCATAAGGGTTTGTGTTGCAAACACATTAAAGCTCTACAAATATCTCAAGAATTTAGATGGAGGAAAAGAGTGGAGAGATTATCGGCAAAACTTAGGAAATACTCACTTGTTTTAAGAAAACACTAAAAGAACATCTGTACCTTGTTAGGAGCCAGTAAATACGACATATCAACACCAGATCAGGACAGAAAACAAGTGTATTGATACCGATGAGTTTATTTTATTTACTTTTAATAATCCAATGCTGACACATGAGGGATAGACCTTTTACTACATCCAGTGTGAGGCATCCTGAGGGATGCAGTGTTAGGGTTTGTACATCCCATGGAAGGTGACGGGAATGTCGCACTCCACTTCTGCTCTGGCCACCTCAGACAAATCCTTTGCATTGAGGATGAGGAGGTATGCTGGTCTCTGGGTGCCGGGAGCTGCCACGATGGTCAGCAGCACTCCTGTTGCACAGCGTGACGTTAAGCATTGAACAATTTTACCACAGATGACAGAGAAATAAATTGTTTGTGTTTGTATTACGGCTGACTCACCATCATCCTCATCCACCGCGTCAGGAGTCTGAACAAACAGAGGTTCTGAGGGGTACGAGTCTGGCTCTTGCCATACCCAGGTCTCCCTGGTCCTTATGTTCAACTTGCAGATCTGCACACAGGAAAGAAAAACTGTTAACGAAGTCGTTTATTTGCACATGCTGAATCACTAACGACTGAAGGCCTTTCGCTGACATACCCTGTCTGGTATGAAATGGTTCAGACCCAAGCCGTAGGCGTATGAGTAATTTTTCCCTCCATACTTCTGGTAGTTGATTTGTGGGAACTCAAATGCTATAAACAATCAAAAAAAATTTAAAGACTCAAATAAAAAAGAATGAATATGTCCACTGTGTTTGATGGGTCTGTTGGCACCTTGGCGCGGCCCCGAGAACAGCACCTCAGGCTCCAGCCAGATCGTCCCATCAGCATGCATTACTGCTGTGGCTGTGGTGTACGGCAGGCTGATGAGGTTCTTCCCTTGCTCCTCCTTTATGACATCCAAAATAAAACATCCATACAAACAAAACTCCATATACTGTATATATAGGTTGAAATTTGTGTTCCTATAGATGTGTAAGACCGGCAAGTCACCTTGTGGACGTCCAGGGGAATAACATATCTGCGGACCTCTGGCTGGGGTGCAATCATGGCCGCCTTCTTCACCTCCTCCCAGTTGGCTCTCAAGTTGGCCAACCAGAGATAGTTGTAAACAAACTCAAATCTGCAGGAGAGACCTCACGATGAGCATCACAAGCATTGATCGTAATCACACAGACGTACGACAGAATATGTGTGTAGCTTTAAATGAAAGGAAAGTCACGTGCCCTTTCCAAGAGCACAGGTCAAAAACAATGAATCCTTGGTCTTCGTAGGTGTTGATGTGATGAAACATGCCAATGGCTGCCCCCTTGAACTTAAGGTCGATGTATTCTCCAGGGTTCTTCTTGGCAACGTGGAACAACGTCTACAAAAAGAATATTCGGGAGAGTTTAAGGGTTGATCACTTTTTAACTTTGCCATAAATATCAGTCTCCTCTGCGTTCTTACTCCTTGGCTCTCATTGGACTCGAAGCAGTCCATGTAGTTGGAGCCGCGGATGCTCCAGGCGCTCAGGAACTTCAGCAGGTTGATTTTCACCGGGGTCTCCACGAAGACAAAGTAGTTTTCCGACATGCCAAAGCTGAAATAGACGAGGAGACAAGAATAAAGCTTCTCTGTCGACAGGGAGAAGACTCTAAAAACAGATCATTGAGCCACCTGTGGACGTAGGATGGCTTGAACCTCTCAGCGCTGGGGAACTGCACCACCACCTTGGACTTCTCAATGGGATCAGACTTATCTAAGAACGATAGAAAAAGTTGTTATATTATATTTGACTGTATGTGCGTCTTTGCATCCCAGTGATACTGACACCAACCTTTCTGCGTGGGCGGGATCCTGACAATGTTGTAGGCCAGTGTCGCTCCTTTCCCCATGCAGTTCCCAATGTTATACACCGTGCCATCACGCTCAATGTGAGGGTGTGCCGTCACTCCATTGATGTTGACGTAGTCGCACATATCAACCTGCACGGACAATAAGACCCTGTTAAAGGTGATAAGATCGAATGTTATTTTACGACCGGGAATTTAGGGAGCTCTCTGTTTTTTGCACCTTCTTCAGTGTCTCCAGTGTGTCAGGGTTGACTTTAGTGATGTAGTTGGTTTCTGTTACGGCGTAGAAGTCCTCACCAACTGGGTAGACATTCACCAGGCAGTTGTCTGTGACCTCAACACCTTTGAAGTAAGAGAAAAACCTGCGAAGGACAGAGGAGTCCGTTTCACACAAAGTTCATTCAGCGGTGACCAAAGAGTAAATTGACCATAATGTGATGGTTCTGTTAGTTTTGTTTTGCGTTGCAGGGTTTTGTGTTCTCTCTCTCTCTCTCCCCCTCTCCTTCCTGTTTCTCCTGCAGAGCAGGTGATTGACAGGGGGTGTGGCCAGCTATAAATGAGACACACCTATAAATTCTACTGTGACCCACCTAGAGAAGATGTTTTTGCAGGGATCAGGATATGCACATGTGCCAAACTCTGTGATCACCACACGCTTCTCGGTGATGGCTCGGACATAAGCATCTGTTTTGATGAACCTAAGACAGGAGACACAAAGACATAGTGTGATATGATAAGCTGTATAAAACTGATATCTAACCATTCTGTACCGTCCTTATAGACTTACTTTCGGTAGTAGGTAACTTGACCGTTCTTGAAGTCGAACTTGTGCATAAGGGCCTGGCCATCAAAGAGGTGATAGAACGGTTCATCTCCAACTTCAAAAAGCCCAGGTCCCAAACGGAGGAGGCTTCCCTTCAGAAATGAAGGAATCCTACCTGTAAAACACCAGCATGGTAAACATATGGTAGACTGCTCAACAACTGCCGGCAGTCTTTTTTCTGTCTAATAGATGCAAACACACCAGTGACGGTTGCCGGAAGAGGCTCAGCCAGCTCCTCGCATGTCTCAAAAATCTTCTTGTAGCTACCAGCTGGGTGTTCAAATCTGCCGGTGCAAAGTAAACACATCAACAGCTAACATTCCTCTACACGTCTGTTAGAGTATTAAAAGCAGGTCATGCAGTTCAGTGTGAACTTTTAAATCCCTCAGGAGCCGCATCAGCTGCAGACACAATGAGTCACAGACTCAAGCTGTAGAAAATTAAACGTCATCATAGAAATTTTATGGATTTTTGCTAATCAGGAAGAAAACACCTGGAATTCGTGAGAAACTCACCGGCTGACCATGTTTCCTTCTTCTTGTGGCAGCACACAGAGCAACTCCTGAGAAAACCTCTGTCCTTGATATCCCAGGGGACTTAGGGTATTTATTTGTCGGGCCCCCCTCGCAGTCAATGCAATCTGTGCTTTCTCCTGACCAATCATGTTGCACCATGAACAAGAATCCCATTGTGCCTATATCCTCTGCTGGATGACTCAATGAGAACCCCACTCAAAACGGATTTATACCAGGGAATATTTATAACACAGAAACACGCTGGGCAAATGTGTTGCAATGGTTCATGTGATTTTTTTTCTCTTGATCGTATCAATTGTATACTTTAGGATATAGTTATGCTGAGTCATGCTTAGTGTGGTCTGATTAGAAAGTTAAGCAAAAACAACAGAAATGAATTTGGATAAAAGAGCCATAATTAAAAATATGCATCATTCAAATGTATAGGCATTACTGGCTATATGCGTGTTAATCACACAGCTTTAGATCTTTGGACTTTTCACAGGAAACCATAAAAATATTAGAATTGCATGGTCCAATTACAAACCCCCTTTTGAAAGAAAATAATCCCGACTTGTTTTAGGTTAAATAATGGTTTTAATTATACAGAAATAGAATGGACATCTAAGAAAACACTGTGAAACCTCACTGGTATTATCGTGTAGTATTATACAATGACTGTTACACATGGTGCTAACTGGATACAATGTGGCAAGGGCTCCCCAACTTGTTTGTCTCAGTGCAAATAAATAGTTCTAATCCAGGGTTGGGAATTATATTCGATGTAGCCTGAAGACAAACGCTGTATTGTTCTCTCAGTGTGACCACAGTGTGGTAAGGGGCAGGGTTGCGGCTCCCCCAGCATGTGGGCAACACATGTGGGCTGACTGCGAATTGAAGGATGCAACATTTTTTAATTAAGAAAAAGATCTATGTTTCCTTTTAAAAATAAATAAATAAACGGATGAGTCAGTGGTCAACTGGTGCCAAAAGAGGCTGAAGGATCATCAGCTGGTCATAGCTGGTCATTTCCTACAGAAAATGCCGAGTGAACGCTTTGGCACAGCTCTTGAAAATGCACTAAATCTCTACTGAATGGGCTGAAAAGATTTCCTCTTCTTTCCTTTTTCTATTGTGTAATGGGTGTTGGCACACAACTTGTAGGTGCACTGCTGCCAAACAGCCCACCATAACATCACACTACATCACATAACATCACATTGCATCACATTCATTACGTTACATTTACTGAAGAAGATGAAGAATAAAGCTTTTTTTTATTTGTCATCGTCATAGTACATTTACACAGTGCACTACACAACAATACAGTTGCCTCTTATGATCTACAAGGGGGTGCTTGGGGTCTATTCTAACCCGGGTCTCCATGGGGATGTGGGAAGGAGCCGGGGGGGGGGGGGGGGGGGGGGGGGGGGGGGGTGGGGTGGTGTATGGAAAAGTAAACAAGTCAAAAGGAAAGCAGCAAATACCACACAACCATGAAACATGTTGGACTTGCCCTTTAGACGTGACTCAAGTGGTTATCAGGATAAAGGCCAAATCATTTCTTTGACTCATATTGCGTCACATTACGAGTCTCCCAGTATGATGAGTATGCCAACGCTGTCATACCTGCATCCTTGTAGATGGGGCATGGCGACCTCTGTTGGATGACTGGGGTTAACCACTAAAATAACGGATTCTCACGACGCCTGCGCAGTTACCACTGGACTCACTGAACATGGCGGCGGTCTGCAACAGTCTGTTGTTGTAGTTGATATTTAGCACTCAGCTAGCTGATTACCGTCAACCGGGCCGCTTTAGTACCTGGTAGATAATCGTTACTTTGATTAGAAGTGGTTGTTTCATAGTGGTGTTGTTGTGGTGAAGCGGTTTCTGTCGGGAAGATGAGTTACACCACGAAGGTGATCCAGGTGACGAATGTGTCGCCGAGCGCCACATCGGAGCAGATGAGGACGCTGTTCGGCTTTCTGGGAACCATCGAGGAGCTGAAGTTATTCCCGCCAGAGTGAGTTGACCGACTTCATATCTGTTCGTTTATTTATATTGTAAATATACTCACGTTATTTCTCTATCATGTGTAACATGCTAAGTACCCTGTGGTGCGGATTGGAGGCCCATGCTAACCACACTGAATGCTAACAGTAACCAGCCAGACAACAACCTGCGTTACAATCCGTGATACTTTTACTTGGTTATGCTTCACACACGTAGATAATAGTGTCAGAAATGTGTCCTGTAAATATGTGAGTGACTGAAAGCTTAGAGGCTTAAATGAGCCATAATCATTTCCTGTTTTATGTCGATTGGGGCTTTGAAATCAGTTCAGTTATTTGGCTAACACGAGAGACAATACCCTTAAGTTTATAACTGCTAGAAAAAGATAACACAAAAATACTCAGCTCTGTAATATTTTATTTCCTAATAACATGATTTGTTGTGCAATGCTGCTTTTTGTTGGCTTGCTGGCTGAAAAATTCAGTGGTTATAATGATTTTTACTTGGCAACCGATTAAAGGTCAATTTATTTTTCGACCTCGATTAACTGTTTGTATTTTGATCAAAAACAAAAAACACAGTCAGGATTGAGTAGATTTTTACATTAGTTTTAAATTTCTTAGAATGCTATGAACAAATTCATTTTGAGTTTCCTTCCTATTGCATATAAAGTTTATAAATAAGCCGGCGAACAGCATTGATCCTGACATTATATACAGTGACAGTTGAATGAAATCAATTGCTCATATCTTTTAGCATCACACTTCAACCTTTTATGTAAAATTCCTCACTTCCTCAACAGTGATTCGCCGATGCCGGTGACGTCGCGGGTGTGTTTTGCCAAGTTCCAGGAGCCTGAGTCCGTTGGAGTCTCTCAACATTTGACCAACACTGTGTTCGTGGACAGAGCGTTGATCGTGGTCCCATTTGCTGAAGGTTTGTCTCATAATTATTTCCATGTATGAGTGGTCAGTGTCGATTGAATGAAATGACTCCTGAGTATAGTGACAGCGTAAAAAAGAAAAGTGTCCGTTTGTAAATTGAACCAGACAACTCATCTCGACCTGTTTATGTGAGATTTTAAAAAATCATTTTAATGACAACAACAATTGATTCTGCATGTGTGAAGTGCAGCATATAATCAGCTTCACAGGCTGTGAGTTGAACATTGTCAACCTCTGAGCGCCACAGACACCTCAAAGTGAAGTTGCTTACACTTTTAACCATATTTTTGTTATTTTCTCCCCCATGGTGGACTATCCTCTGTTAAACTTCTCTCTGTTATTTGTACGTGTGTGTATGTGTGTGTGTGTGTGTGTATCTGTGGGTGACTGTGTGTGTGTGAGTGAGTGATTTTTGTAGTGAAGAAGGCAAAAGCAGCCCCCTGGTTGATGAAAGTGGTCCTCTGCCTGCCAACAGGGGATTGTAGACATTTTGAGAGGCCAGCGAGCGTTCAAGCCCCACCCCCTCTCCTTTTGTCTCCACTTTCTCTGCTCTCTTTCTCTCGTCTGTGTCACTTATCTTAGTTAGTAACAAGGTCAAAAACAAAACCAAGGACTCGGCCTGAAGCAGTGCTTATTCTGTCGACTCACAAAAACATTGGATTTTGGTCTTTGCACTGAACAGTATAGGCCTTAATCTAAAAAAAGAATATACCCAGCCTCATATTTAAAAAAAATAAAATAAAAAAGATGTTATTTACATTTGCTGCTAAAATAACCAACTTCAACCACAGTCAGTTTTATGGGTCCTGTGACAAAGGCAACAACAGAAGTCTGTGTTCTTATCCACTAATCATCCACGTAGCTGACGGTGCGTAGAATAAATTGAAAAGGTGAACATCAGTTGGTGATTGGTTGTCTGATATAAAGGTTGATCTCTGAGATACCCTCCCAAGATATCACAGTACTGGAACAATAATCTCTTTAACAGTGGTCTTCTTTTGTTGTGTTTTACAGTTCTTTTTCCTGGCTCAGCCAGTCCTGTATTCCAGGCCCTGCTGAAAAGCCCATCCAACAGTTTTGTCTCCTGCAGCTATTTCTCTCTCCAATGTACTTCCTTGTTTATGTTGTCACTGTTGTATGTCTGTGTTTATGTGGCTTTTGGGGTGGATTTACAATGAGGTGTCTTATATCTCAATTTTGAGCCATTTGAAAATGAATCAGAGGAGTATTGCAAATAAAGTCACAGACACATTCTTTAATGGGACTGTGGTAGTGCAGTCGGTATATTGATGCATCAGTAGCAGGTAAGGATATCAGAATAATGATGTACACAAGGCACGCCACTTACGCTCTGTCAATGCCATTATCCCATGAAATGTGTTTTGGTAAGTAGACACTGATAGTTTGTTTAGTGCACTTGCCAAATCCCTAAATCTTTCTTTGTTGTGTGTATCTCGATTTTTCTCTGTGCTTTTAGTAGCGAAGCCGCCAACGTGAGTCGCTTGTTTCAGTAAACGTCTAAATGAAAATTGAGGGCACATCCAACTGGAGCAGCTGTGCTTGCTAACGTTTGGTTCATGACTTAAAAAACACGTTCAGGTGATATATTCTTGGCAGTGTTCATTGGAGTAGTGTGAATTATTCCAACAATAGTTATGTCACTGCAATGATTTTGTTGAATTATGGGAACGGTAACCATTTGGTTGAGCCTAATGTGAAGAAATGCAGTGTGAAGGCCTTTTGTTTCCTTTGTCTTTGCCAAAATGTTTTGGTGTAGCTGATGTGCGTTGAAGATGCTTTCTCCTAATTTCTCCTAATATTCCTGTAGGATCTATCCCGGATGAGAGTAAAGCTTTGTCACTGTTGGCACCAGCGAATGCTGTAGCAGGGATTCTTCCTGGAGCAGGACTTCTTCCAACTCCCAACCCCATCCCCAATCCTGTAAGACCTTTTACTCACTGTCCGGCACAACTGTCTTTTGTAATGTGTGATAATGAGTGGATTTGGTTTTACTGCTCATTTTATTTTCTTGTGTTTACATATGATGTATTGAACACTGTCCATTTCTCTCTAATTTCACCCTTTAATTTTACTTCCACCATTTTTGGGTTTATATACTGTATTATGTATGTATTTTAAGGTGCGATGAAATCAAAGTTATTGTTGGTTGGAACTAAAATAGTGGCTGCATCTGTCTATGATGTCAACATTTAAACACTTGACCAAAATGACCACACCTAAAACAAGCTTGTAAAAGAACAGCACGTTTTGTACCTTTTTACTTTTTCCAGAATCCTTTTGGTACGAACATGGACGCCATGGCTGCATTTGGCTTCTCATCCTCTATGAATCCTCAGGTGAGACGAGAGTTTACCATTTTCCCCTCAAAAATCAGAATCCTTTCATATGCAGCGTAATTGATAATACAAAGCCTCACTGACCTTCATGCTGTCTCCTCACAGGCTGCTGATCAGCTGTTGAAGTTAATGACGGATCCACAGTACGTTTGTATTTTAAAAAAAAAAAGCTTGTTTGTTGTTCACAAACTGCCTTGAAACATCTTGAACTTATGAATTACAGAAATATTGTGTGTTGGTGGTAATAATAATTCAGCTGATGATTATTCCTGTGTTTAGACTGAACCCCTTGGCTGCAGGCTTGAACTTCAATCCGGGTCTGAAGGCTGACTCGTCGAATAAAGAAATCGAAGAGGCCATGAAGCGAGTCAGAGAGGCTCAATCCCTCATTTCTGCTGCTATCGAACCTGGAAGTGAGTGTGGAATAGTTAAGACGACTTCATGGCCAAGATTTGCATTCTGAACAGTGTCTGTTTTGTCTAAATTGCAACATTGCAGTCACCTTTTGGCTCATGTTGGAAATGTGGCGGTGTACCTTGAAAATCATAAACAATAGTTTGTCTGTCATGCAGATAAGGAGAGCAAAAAGAAGTACTCTCGCTCCCGATCGAGGTCCAGGAGGAGGAGGTCCAGATCCCGCTCAAGACACAGGTGAGAACTTCTGATGGTGTTGAGAGTTGAGAACAAGAAACTTTCTCAACATGCTAAAAAGTTAAATGGTTTGATTGCTTGTTTGCAGGAGAAGCAGATCAAGGCGACGATCAAGCTCGAGGAACAAGAAGCGCTCCAGAAGCCCACGCAGGAGACGCAGTTACTCCAAAGACAGAGGCAGACGATCACAAAGCAGATCGAGGTGGAGCAACTGTGTAGAAAAAAAAATCATCTTCATGAGATTTACAGCCTGATAGAACATTTTTACATCCTTTTCATTTATTTGCAGAGATAGAAAAAAAGAAGACAGTGGGAGAAGAAGATCTAAGACACCACCCAAAAGCTACAGCACAGCCCGGAGGTCACGCAGCGCGAGCCGGTGAGTACAGCCTGGCTTCACAAGTGACCAATCCTCTGTCCTCATATAGGATCAAGTGTTAATAATTAACTGGTTCTCCTCCACAGGAGACGCAGGAAAAGCATCAGCCGGTCACCTAAAAGGTCCCCTAAAAGAAGGAGCTCCAGGACGCCATCTCCTCGAAGGTTGGTGTTTAATATAAATTATTAATCACTGGGTTTTTATGACACCTCACACGTTTCAAATCGTCCCTCCACAGACACAAAAAGGAGAAGAAAAAGGAGAAGGAACGGGACAGGGACCGCAGGAGCGATAAAGGGCGCGGTCACGAAGAACACGAACACTCTGGCAGCAAGAAAAAGAAAAGTAAAGACAAAGAACGAGAGTGGGAAAGGAAATCAGATGGTGAAAAGGGGGATGTTAAGGTTGGTTATTGTCTATTTGACCATTTTTTCTTTTTCGTGAGCACTGCTGTTCTGATGGACGCCGTCAACACAGTGAAATGTCACATTTATTGGTTTCCTTTCACAGATCACCAGGGATTATGATGAAGAAGAACAAGGCTACGACAGTGAGAAGGAGAGGGAGAACAGGAAGGATTCAGATGACTCTGCTTTGTCTCCTCAGTCAGTAGAAGGTAACGGCACAGGCCGGCGTGCGAAGCAGGCCAAAGTTAATGGTGCTGACGATCACCATGCTGAGGACATGTATGTCAGCGACTGAGAGATCTGTTGGTTGTGAACATGACACATGGTGACATGTTTTTCTAAATAAATCTGGAAGGTGGAGTGTGTGTAAATTGATTTTTATTTTGCCCAGTTGTCTGTCTCTTACGTTGCTCTAAGCGACCCAAACGTGTTTCGTCTCTACTGATGCAATTAGTTGAAACTGAAAGCGGGCTTGCATTGCTTTTTCCTGAGTTTCTCTTCTTCATATATTGTATCTTTCTTTTTTGTTAAGTGATTTGGTGTGATGTTCAGGCCTGTTTCCCCATTGTTTTGGAAACACTTGCTTCTTGTTGTTTGAAAGTGTTCATGTTTTATCAGGGATTTCTTTTTATAATAAAGGATATTTGAGGAACAAAGAGTTTGCATCATTTTTAGCTTTTACTTCGTGCTCTGCATTTGATGCTTAAAGCGATATGAAAAACTTACGATGACAAAAAAATGTATCATGTTACTTATCCTCAATTGAGAAGTACTGTTTATTATATTTGCACAAGGTCAGTTAAAACAGGATGCTGGTGCTTTATTTAAAGGGATGTGAAGTAGGTATGGTTGCAGTACACATTAGCTGAAGCTAAGACAACTCAAGGGATGACATAATTTCCCATCTGGGCAATTTTGGAATATCCAGCACATATCAACTTCACAGTTTACTCTCCTTGGATTAAAATAAAAGAGGGAAAATATAGGCAAAGCATCATCAAGGAGATTTATAAGCAATAAAAGATGTTTTAAGTGTTAGTGTTACAATTTTCTTTTTTTTTTCTTTAGTTAAATCTGCAGGTAATATAACGTTCAGAGAAGATAGCTGAAAGATGCATGTGATCCAGTGGGCCAACACAGCCATAGCATGCCTTAAATATACTTAATATCAGTGCAGTATTAAACAAAGAACAGTTTACCTGATATCCCCATCTGGGTTCTCCCACTCACAAACATACCAACAACCCTTGATACAGTACAATGATTCATTCACACTGAGCACAGAATCCATACTATCACGACAAACACAGAGACAGCTGAGAGGTAACATGAGCTAACCTGAAAATACAGGATACTGCATCCTGCACAGGGAAAAGGCTTGATACTGAACTGTTAAGGATGTGTATTTACCTTTACCTAACCCTTCTCCCAACTGGTTAAAAACATTCATAAGTACTGAAAATGTATTGCTACACAGTGTTACTCCTTTGACTTTCTTTCGATCTATATATTTATATTTATATGTATATATGCATAATACATGATACGTGAATGAATATTAAGCTCAGCTTGAGGATATAGCTATATTTTTCTTTTCCCTCCATTAACTTTCCATAAATCATGTAATATTTACAGACGACAGTTTCAGTGCAACGTCAAAAATGAGAATTCTGTCATCAGTTCATGGATATGAGAGAAGTAGAAGTCCAGGTTGAGCTATCTGATAGCTTTCACAGGACATAACAGCAGCACTGAGCAGCAGACTTCACTGCTCAGGTGAGGAAAAAGTAGAATGGAAGCTGAAAAGACTGCTGAGTTGTATTACACTACATGTGAGATGGCACTCAGTAACATCTGCTTGCATTGATTTGCTTGAATGAAAATGACTGGTAGCTGATAGTAACAGCTGATCAATAAGACCTGCGGTAACAATACAAGATCCCTCCTGTGTTTCTCACCTCCCAAATACAAATACTTGCTGGTAAATTCCTGTTTGTGTTTACAAGTCAGAGGTCTGGGAAGCGACTGGGATCCTCTTTGTACTGAGCAGGGATGAAGAAAATTGACTCTTCGAATTCGTCATAGCGAAATTCCTGAAAGGTAACAGTAGCTGTGATGGTGGGGAAGACGGGGATGTCTGTGAGAGAGAAGAAAACAAGTTTAGTTTGTGGTCGTTCTCTTGAAGCTCACCTCCACACAGGCACACATCATTCCACTGACACGCACTTACCAAGTTTGACTGGAAACCCAGGTGGAAGTTTCATTTGAACAAACTCGCGGAGTTTGTTGAAGTGCTTGAATGGCGCGATGACCTCCAGCACGTTTAGTAACCTGTAGGCAGCAGAAAGTGGGTCAGACTCCACTCCACTCCGCAGACAACCTCCAGAAATCTCAACACCACAGCGGCGGAGATTTGATATTGATATTATTGAATTTGCAGCTGATTTATTTTGAAATGACCTGATTCGAAGAAGGATATTTTACTTAATTCTCTTTGCCATAGTGCAGCTGTGAAAGTTTCTCTAAATAACTAGAGCAAACAGTAGTAAAATGATTTATATAATGAAAATAATCACTTTTCTACAACTGTAGCATTTGTCTCTATTTGATGACACTGGCAATAAATTAACCATTTAAAAAGTGCTAAACACAAGACCTATAACTTTACAAAGCACAGGATACAAAGGGAAAAAAGGAAATCACATTAAAAAACCATTAGCGACTATAAAAGATGCAGCTTTCCAGCCGGCTCCATTAAGGTTCATTTGGTAGAAGAGATAAAGCAATTTACTACATTATGTCCCAGTAACGTTTCACAGCATTGCCTGTAACCCTTCACAAACCACATCCCATATGAATCTGACAGTCTCATCTGCTCAGTGTGACATAACACTTTCAAAATTTAAAGTTTACAATTACACTTCTGTCCAGATCCTTATCCGTTTTCCATGAACCTCTTTCTTTCATGGTTTTTACATGATTCAGCATTTACAGTCATGAATCATGACTGCACAAGATCATTCAACATGGGGTTGTTGAATACACTTCAAGGTTTGAGTGTTTCTGTCACCAGACAAAGAGACTCAGCCAGAATTATCCTCTTGTTGGATCTCATTACAACTAATAGGGATCTTTTTTACTAATGATAAACAACAAAGAGTAAGCAGCAGAAAAATATAAAAGCTATGTTTGAGACCACCAAAAAATAAAAAAGAAGCTCCCTGAGGGCTTCCTCTACTACGTCAGTGAAGCCCTTATGTTTACCTGGCCCAATTATCTGATCTGAATTATTTCATCTCCACACTACCCTTTTCTAAAATCCCTAGCGGATCCAAGTGTATTCACCCAGGATCAATCCGTGCAGGGAGCTTTGTAAATAGATCTGAGGAGGAAGCGATGTACTTACGACTCGATGCCTAGAGGGAAATCCTGGCTCATGGCTACAGTAGCTTTGAAGTTCTTCTTGCTTTCCTTGCACATTAGCTCTCTCCCAAGATGAGGTGGCCTGGAGGTGCAGAGGAACACAGACAAACACACAAAGAAAAATGTTTTAATCATCTATGATGATTCACAATAATTTCATATTCAGCATGAATACATTTTTCGTGGCTGCCATGAATAAATTGCTGATTGTGGTAGGGACCAGTTAACTATGCTTACTTTCCGTGCTCTGCATTGATGTACTCTTCCCAAGAAATTGTGTTGGGGGCTGGAGCAGTGAGGGACTGTCTCCTCACAGGCTGGGGACAAGACAACATCACTCAAGGGGACAATCACGATCATCAGAGAGCATTTTCTATTTACCGCCGGTGAAATGAGGCGGGGACGGCGTCTTTCTTTCATCTCACCTCAAAGTTCTGCTCAATGATGCTTCCTCCTTTACTTAAGCTCTCCATGATGGCTTTGTTCCTCAGGATGTCCTCCTCACTCAGGTGCTCTCGCCGTTTTCTTGACTCCAGTACCAGGCCGTTCACTGCATAGAAGTCAGCCAGGAAGTTTCCAACTCTCTCCTGCACGTAGAACATGAAGAGGTTTGTGTTTTCTCTTATCCCAATCAGCAGTATAGGTAACGTGGTTATAGCCTTACAGTTTTATCCTCTCTGAAGAGCCAGCCAATCTGGCTACGGGAGAAAGTGATGGACTTGGTGGACAGGGTTGCGGAGTAGACGTCACTGCTCATCAGAATATCCACCTCTTCTTCCGTCTCCATCTCTGACTCCTTGGGGGGAAAACAGCAAGAGTTGCATCTCTTCATTCATATTAAACAGCTGATGACACAATGTGAAACAGGGGGCAGAGACACCACTCGCTCACCTCGTGGTGTATTCTTTGGTACACTTTTGCTTCATTGTCCAGAACCGCGAAGGACTGGGAGGGTGAAGCGTCGCCGTTGAAAATGAAGCTAAGATCACCACGCTGACATTTCATATCAGTGAAGTCTATGAGAGTGGTGTCAAGTCTAAATTAAGAGAGAAGCAATAAGAGGGCCTGTAAAGTTCTGTCCTACTTTTTGGGCCTAAAACAAGTCCTCGCCCTGGATGTCTACTATTTTCTGTATGAAACACTCAGTGAATGAGAGCAGCAACAAACGTGATGGAGTGCTTCGCCTCTTACCTAATATTGATTCCCTGCTTGTAGATTTTACAAGTATCAGATGGCAGCATCCGGGACAACAGAGGCACTAGAGTACACATAATTGAATTAGTGATAAATACTTTGTACAATAATAGACAACAACATTCAAAAACTCAGAAAAGGGATTCTGAATCATATTTTGCCGCTGGTACAGCGCCTGTGAAGAGAACATAATCACATTTTGTGTTTGTGGGAAATATGGAAGCTCACCCCAGCTCTGAAAGTCCCAGTGCAGCTCCAGGTAAAAGTCACCAAGCTGGAGAAAAGATACACAAGGATACACAATTAAAGGAATCAACTGATTTTATATGAGTGAGAAAACACAGAATGCAGTAAAGATTGAGTGGGTGTGGTGTTGTTCTCTCTCTCCTCCCCTCCAGGTGTGTTCGACCCGCCCCCTGTACACAGCTGTCAGCAATCAGCAGTCAGTAGCGAGCAGTGCATGAGCTATGAGAGCTGGTTAGGCCATGTGTTACTTTATTATAAATTTAGTTTTATTTTGATTATACACTGATTCCGAACCAAATCTGTAAACCACTGTCTGGCCTTGTCCTTTGTTGCACGCAGCTTCCTCGGTTAAGCTAGGTGAGTGTCCAGCTAAGCTGGTTTCAGCTTTTCCAACGGCCGCTCTTTTATTATTTTGCCTTTTTTATTTTCGGAGTAACTCTGGGCGGGGAGAACACTCCCTGGCGGGGGCAGGCGTTTCGAGGCTCCGGCCGTCGAAGTTCAGCCTTTAAAGTCGCCTCAAGCCCGGCACGCTCCAAGAAGACAGAACAGGTCAAGTACTGGGTTAGGCAGGAACCGGGGAAGTGCGTGAAAGTCTGCCGAAGGCTAGTAGTGGTTGGTGTGTGAGTAGTGGTTGTTTTGTTGGGAGCTCACTGCTCACGGTGATAGCAGATATGTAGTGATGTGTGTTGGTCAGAGTGGATGTAGCTTTGTCTTGCAGGGTGGCAAAGTTTGAGCCATCAAGAGTCTGATGTGGCAGCGATATCTGTGGACATAAAGCCAGCTGTGATCCTCACCTCCCTGAGAGCTTTCAGTAACTTTGGCCTCTTATCCTCCACACTCTCCCTGGATTGCTGTTTTAACTTCCGCAGAATTGCAGTGACTGAGGGGGGAAAAATGTTATTCTCTCATTAGTTATTTCAATTCACACAGAGAGCATGCAAGGTACAACTTTTCAAGCTTGAGAGAGAGATGTTATGCATTTATTTCCCAACCAGCACAGGCATCTATCATTAGGGGTAGATGGTTAAATGCTCAGACATTTAGTGCTATGCAGTGGTGCTACTTTGATATCACATGCATCACTGGCAGTGACTGGATCAGCTCAGTCCACTCTCACACAGCACTTTATGCAGCAAACACTTAATAGTGCTGGAGGAGCCAAAATAAATCTCACATGCACATTATGGTTATCTTGACCAGGCTGGAAATAGTGGATGTGGACGTGACTGAGGGGAGAAGTGCTAATAGGGCACTCGCTGCTCAGTGGCAGCTCGTCACTGCGCACACCCCCCACCCCCCAGTGAACAAGCTGCTGACGCATTGTGCACACGTGTAAAAGTGAAAGGTGATGGCAAGGCTGCAGTATTTTGTGAAAAGCAAGCATTTGATATTAAGCACAAATGAATCTAAATTCTCACTAGGTGACCACCAGCTGTTAGCATCATTTTTAAACCAAAGATCTAAACCTGAAAACCACACTGTCACCGGAGTTTGGCTTTCTTTGCATGTCCTTTGCGGATGGTGTGAATGTGCCCTGCCCCCTCTCTCTGCTTCACTGCCTCCCACTTCAACCTGGTGAGTGATGTGACCTTCTCAAAGTGAAACTCCTGGTCTCAGTCCCAAACCGGCCTGCCACAGCAGGCAGGGAGACTGGAGACACATACTAACAAGCTTGGGGGTCATTTCTTGATGTACTAGGCCTTAAACCTTTCATCTGAGGAAATATTAGGCCAGGGTGCCGATAATTCACTGTTATGTACACAGCCATGTACACAGCCAAACAGCAATAACTAAAACCACTGCTAAATCACACATACTGCAATAAATTATTCAGGGTCCAGTCTCTCTACAAGGAGGTCATCAGCTTTTTACATATAAACCGTTCCCTGCAACTTGACCATATGTTAACTGAAACGCCAGTATAAGCAGGCAGCACTCAGACATCCAACCAGTGCGTGTTATTGTTTGAACGTAATATAAATACTTGTACTAAATTCAGAGATTCAGAGCACTATTGACAACTTACTCATTTGCCTGTCACCATAGCTGATGGCTTCTGCAAGAGGACTCCATCCCTGGGCATTTTTTATTTTTACAGGAGCATTATGGGCCAGCAAGAGGAGGGCACATTCTGCGAGAAAAATTGAAAACAATCATCATTATTTTGTCCACACTTACACATGTTTCCCATTGTAACAACTATTACATAGAAAAGACCAAATGTAGAGATTTTAATACCGACTTTGTAACAAAGTCTTAAAAAAAAGTCTAGGTTTTAACATGGTGATGACATAACTAAGTCATTATTGTGCATTACTGTGTAGTACTGATAAGGTTTTGAGGTAAATAATTGTTTATGCATACAAACCGAACGTGGTTAGACATTTGACAGTAGTAATTTGGAGGTATAAATACTGTATGTATAGCTGTATTTATACTGTATGTATAAGTACAATACATCTTAAATGTTTAGATTTACCTTTATGGCCCAGCATCAGAGCCAGGTGGAGAGGTGTGTTCCCTGAGAAGACACGTACACACAAACGTAAACACCAATAACCCAACATATGACTGTTTTGTTGAGTCCTCACGAGTCAATGAGGGAACAGCAGACATCTTACCATGTACATCCTTCTGAGAGATGCTCTGGGTCCTGATGAGAGAGGAGAGCCGGCGCACATCCCCCTTGAACACACATTCATGAACAGGGAACTCGGAGTCCTCACTGCTCAGGATTATGGTGTTTTTGTTGTTGTCTTTAACAACGGTATCCACCAATGGCGGATTGCCGTTGATGTTATTCGCATTGAGCTGCTGTTGCTGCTGCAACGCGGAGGTTTTGGCCGATTTCTGAAAAGCCCTGTTGGATCGGAAATGGTTGATGGTACCGTTAGATGTCTCGTCGTCCCTTATCTCGTCGTTTTTGTTGGGTTTGTTGTGGTCCTTTCGCATGGTGCGTATCTTCTCCCCTGTCATGCTGACCGCTGTACGTTACCTGGTTTACTAATCACTAGGCGACAGGCTGGTGAAGAAATCTGCCTGTCGGCATCAGCAATTCAGAGCAAATATTATAAAAATCCAAATTCCTGAAAATATGAGTTTTCTCGTAGCTGGTTACTTTGTGTTATTTGAATAACGTTACACCTGCTGCTCAGCCAGCATTAGCTCTCAGCAGTGTTATATAGCGCTAGCCACAATAAAAAAATACGATGGGTGCGGCGATGAAAAGAGAAAATAACGTTAAAACATAACAAAACACACGCGGTGAATTAATTCAAAGTTTGCAATAATAACTAATAGCAATCGACTACATCGTGGTCTTCGTCACTGTTTCTTAGTTGAAGCGAGTCGATTTGCTTTGTGGCAGAATTCAGACCCCACAATGAACCTGCGGAGCTAACTTCTCTGCTAGCGGACTATTCTCGCGAGATTCACCAGCCTCCCTCAACCCCTCCCCCTTTGACCGTTACTTCGTGCAGTGGACGTCATCTTTATGAGACGCTTTGGCAGCAGGCAAGCGGCTAACTAGCTTACTCGGTTTGTTTTCTTGTGAGGATGGCAGCCTCCAAAAAAGGAAAGAAAGCTATAAACCAAGAGGAGCTGCGGCGCTTGATGCGAGAAAAACAAAAGCAAGGGACAGACAAGAAGCGAGTCGAGTCTCCTTTCGCGAAATACAACAGTTTCGGGCAGCTGAGCTGTGTGCTGTGCGGTGTGCAGGTGAAGTCCGAGCTGCTGTGGCCCGCTCATGTTCTCGGGAAACAGCACAAAGCGAAGGTCGCTGAGCTGAAGGGAGCAAAGACCGAGTCGGAGCCGGCCACTCAGCAGAACCAGGCGGCGAAGAGGAAAGCGGCGGACAGCGACGATGTTAACGGGAAAAGGGCGAAAGCAGAGACGGTTAGGGGCCAGTCTGCGTCAGGGCTCCCTGCAGGTTTCTTTGACAAGCCCAGTGAAAAAGCACCTGTTTCTGCCAATAACTCTGCCAGTTTGAGTCTCTTGGCTGGTGTCTATGATGAGGAGGACGATGATGTGGATGCTGAAGAGGCAGGTCAGGCAGGAACCACCAACCCACCTCTCCAACAGACTGAAGCTGCAGGACTACCGTCCGATTTCTTTGACAGCTCCATTCCACCCACTCCCACTATCTCCCACTCTGGATCCATCCTTAAAGCAGAGGTCCCGGAGAAAAGCAGTGAAAAGAAGGAGAACACAGCCGAGGCGCTGCCGGAGGGCTTCTTCGACGACCCGGTAAGAGATGCCAAGGTGCGCAACGTGGATGCGCCCAAAGATCAAATGGACAAGGAGTGGGAAGAGTTTCAGAAGGAGATAAGACAAGTGAACACAAAATCCGAGGCCATCGTAGCAGAGGACGACGAGGAGGGTCGTCTTGAACGTCAGATCGACGAAATCGACGAACAAATTGCGTGTTACAAGAGGGTTGAGCTGCTGAGAGACAAGCGCGACGAGGTGAAAAGCAAACCTCTGGCCAGCAAGCAGCAACCAATGGAGATTGACAGTAGAATGGAGGAAGAGGAGGAGGAGGATGAAGAGGAGCTCCTAGGGCTGTTGTCCCGGGACTGGAGGGCTAAAGGGGCACTGTCTTAAATTTCTCTGATATTATTTTTGCAATCGTGTGAAAGGTATTTTTGTACAAGTCACAAATCTGTAAATATGTTTGTTTAAAAGATCTTCATGGCATCGGTTTCAGTGTAAATTTCAGACTGAAATATGGGGGATGTAATGATGTGTGACATTCTAGTAAAAGATGTAAATACCACCACAAGACAAGACTTATAATATCATTTCATGACAGACCACAAATTAAACCATTTTAATTGTATGTTTATTAACTAGCACATTCATAAAATCTCTCATGTCAGGAGCAGCATGAACCAAATAACTGAGTCACGATGGAAAAAGCTACTTTACATTTGGAGCTCAAGTTATCATGTCCTGCAAAAACAAGTTGTTGATTATGATAAGTTGAAACTAGTTGTTCATGTTACATTATAAGCAACATGCAAAGCACAACAGAATAATTTCAAAAATATACAATGTTGATATTAAGACCGTAAAACAAAATTTGCTATCCCAGTCCCCTTCACAAGATAAGCGTCAGTACATTTATACCATTTTTACAGAGTTCAATGTTGGAGCAAAACTAACAAACTATGTAAATAACACACCAATATTAGGTCCATAAAAACAGCATAAAATCAATCAAGTAAAGAGTGATGGTCAGTGCTTATACTACCTGTTTTAAATAGTGAGCTAGGTGTGCCTTCTGTCTATTCCAATTTCAAACAAGAAACATCTATGTCATTTTGTTATTGCTACATATGGTTCATGAGTTAACACTCTGAAAGTCTTTGTGAATGAGTCAAAGTGTTTGTAGCCCTTCAAATCTAGAGATGAAAACTGAAACATGCAAAAAAAAGAAAAACAAAATGAATCTACAAATTAGACACACAACCCCAATCACAGCTAGGTGGGAAAAAACAAACACTCAACAGAAAACCTAATTACTATAAACTTAAGATTCAACTTTGAAAAGAGCTTACAAAAAACTTGTATACTCAATTTTGTGTTTCAGGAAAGTTAGGAAACTCTCTAAAAACAAAACCTGTCTCACAGAAAGTCTATTTCTAGTAGTCATTTGTAAACATTCATAAAATTTATATCTGGAGCTATATAAATAAGGTTCATGTGAGTTGTACCAGGTGTTGATAGGTGGGGACATCTGCTACAGACTGACATTTACAGCCTCCAGAGAAGCTGCATACATAAAAATGTGACAAGCGACAGATGAAACAGACTGGTGTAAAAAAAAACAAAAAACATGGGTGCAGGAATACAGCAAATTTGAGAATTGGGTGGAAACGGGGATTCGACATAATTCAAAACACCCATTTTTTGTGGTTAGTTATTTGATACCAAGGAAATTACTAAGACTTGGATGATCTGCATATGGATTCATGTTCAAATTTAAGATAATGTTTCGTGGCTGAGGGTGTGTTGAAATGGGCTAAGGAGTGAGGGGGATGAGCAGGGGGCATGCCACTGACATTGTTCCACAATCAGTATGATAAATATTTAATTTAACAAAAGTGCAGCAATATCAGAGGAGGGGGTTGGGGGACTCCAAACCCACTGTCCCCACTTAGTTTCAATACTGTTCACTGCTGTCAGAGATAATGTGCTCACAACCCCACAGCAGCTCTCAGCTCCATCATGGAATACCTCTGGTCCCCATCACTGTCAAAGCAGTCCAACATGTGAGCACTGGGAGTCGATGTTCCAAATACTTTTCTCAGTTGTTGGTAAGTTAATCCAACTGAACTATGTCCAACACCTGCCTGCTGGAAGATGTCCTCCAAGTCTGCAAAATAGACAGTTGTTTTTATTCAGAGAAGCAAAAAAGTGAGTTTGCAATGAGGGCATGGCACAACTCCATTCAGAGTACAACCTGTAGTCTGTTAAGCAATAGAATTATACAGGTTTGCTTATTTAGACAATAAGGTCAAGGTCACCACTGTGCAGTCAATTAAAGGCAATAATCAGCAGGATAGCTTAGCTCTGGGGAGCTCAAAAGCATCTGGTGGAAATATCTTACACTATAGTTTCAGTCACACATTTCCTTCAAGGAATGCTAAGATAAAATACCTTTCAGAGAAGTGACACCAGGCAGGGGCACCCTCTTTGGGCATCTCTTAGCATTTCTCTTGGAGCGATTTGGAGTTAAGAAACGTGGACGTCTGCTTGTGTTCGGCTCCGTCAGCGGTGTTGAGTTCTCTGTGAGAATGAGATGTAATGAGGAAAAAAAGAGAATCGCAACATGGACAAATCAAGTTGTTGACTGGTTTATATGTGACTGTACCTTCTGCAGGTGTTGCTTTTGTTGTAGTCGCCTCTGTCATTGTCTCAGTTGCTTCATTTTCACTCCCAGTTGTCTGTTGAGCTGCTGCATCTTTGTTCTTTAACGATAAAATCAACAGATGATGCAATATAAAGCATATTTTCACAACCAGGGTTCAACACAAAGCCACAAACCTAACCTAAATTTTTAATATGCAAAGGGAAACTCACATTTTGTTTTGAGCCTTTCTCTAGTGAGACCACTCTTTGACGAAGATCTGCGACCGAAGTCAGGAGGACATGTATCTCCTCTGCAGTCCATGTATGGCGTTGCTCCTCCGTCTTATTAGCCTCGCTGATTTCTTTTCTCAGATCTGTTAAGTCCTATTAAAATACATAAAATATTAAAGATCAGTAGCTCACAGTGTAATGGGACTGCTTGTTTCAAAGTAAAACTAAAAAAAATAAAATAAAAGAAAGAATAAAGTGTCATGGCAGATCACCAACATGACATCCCATAATTTCTGAGGTCACATAATAAAATGTATATAGCATGTTGTGTAACTATTTGATCTCCTGTCCTGTTTTGAAGAGTACAGATCAGTATTGAATATTGACTAATTCTTGTCTCATATTCTTAATGAATCTTATGATTTTGTCACCAGCTTGCATTTACCATTGTCTTCTTTAAGTCGTCATCTTTTTTCTGATTTTCAAGAGCAGCCTGCATAGTCTCCACATCATGCTGGACACTTGTTAGTGTGCTGCCAATGGTAGCAACACTCTGGAAAACAGGTCCAGTATGAGAATCAGAACCAAATATTAACTGATAGACATTTAACTAAACATCTCTTGTTATTTTATTTCACGTTCCTTTGTTTTTACCTTTTGAAGCTCTTCGACTGTCGTGGGAAGGCTGATCAAATCAGAAGCTGATTTCAAGTTGGCCTTTAAATGGTTCACTGCGGTGTCAAGCAAGCTGATCTGCAGGAGTTGTGTGACACAAAGCATTCAGTTACACCTCCATGTATAAGTGAGCAAGCTGACAAGGTTGTATTGCGACCAATCGTCAAGATGTCCACAATCTACGTTACAAGCAAATTATGGAGAAAACCTTATTTCATGACATTTACATTTAGTCTGGTTTGGAAAAAAATATATTGCAGTTTCCTACTTTAAGATCTCTTTTATGCTTGACATATTTTTAACAAGACAATTTATGACGACAACTGACCTTTCTGTTAATTTCTGTTAGGTTAGACCAGAGTTTGATCAATCCCCTGTCCCCATTCTCAATATCGTCAAGCTTTCTGCCCTTGTTTTTCAGGTCCTCACTCAGTTTTGGTATTTCACTTGATGACACCTTCTGGCTGGATTCCACTGTAACAATAACATAACAGTATGTCAGTAGCAATAACAAAAGAAATGCATGACCCTGTACCTGGGTTATAGCGGGTCTTTGCCCAAAGGGCGGTCAGCTTTCAGCTTTATGATCCATCACATGTTGGTGTCTGATAGTAAAGAAACTTACTGCTGTGCAGCTTTTCCTTCAGCGAGTCTAGATCTTCTTTCAGGGCAATCTGCATCCATATGAGTCCAGCACAGGCCATGACACAAGCAGCTAGTATGATGAACAGAAACAAGGGGTAGCACACATTGCAGCACTGTGAGTAGCTTCTTCTGTAAAAAAGGAGAAATGTGTTTATGTTAGACATTATTAATGGAATAATGTGGGCAGTATCAAGCTTCATAAACAAATACTGAACATCTTTTCATTGTGTAACATGAGTCTTCTTTTACTGTGACCCTAAAACCAATGGTATTAATGCTTGAAAAGTTACTAATATAACAATTTGGTTATAACCATGTGATTAAAATAGTCACTCACTTTCCATAGCTGGCTCCTCCGTTCAGGCTGTTGAACTCGTCGTCGTCCGAGCTTGACTCGGACTCTGAGTCCGGCGGCTCGGTTCGGAGAAGTCTGTGACCTGACCCCTTTTTTGTCTTCTTTCTTTTACTGTCCCCGAGTCCGATCAAAGCATTCAGCTCCTTCCTCTTCTTCATCTTCTTCTGGGGGGTCAGCGAACCTGCCGATCCCGACTTGAATCCGACTAAATCCAATGTTTTGTCCAGTTTGGTGTGTATTGTCGTATAGTCGCTAAGCTAACCCAAGGTTCCTTTGCTAGCTTAAATTTCAACCACTCAACCGTGCTAACATATATAAATACATGGGACTGTGTCGGTTGGCTGCGTGTTGACTTACATTAAATACGTTAAAATATCCAGCAGCTCATTTGCATTTCGTTACACCCACTGAAACTGAGACAATAACAACTCACGAGTCACTGCCTGGAACACGGATCACATTCGTTAGCCGCGGCTATCATCTGACGCCTAGCTAACATTAGCTAACAGTGGCCGATCGCCCAGTCACATCGCCTCAGCGAGGTTTAATGTTACGCACTGCGGCGCCCCCCCATTTTAAGTACTCATCCTAAAGCATTTATATATATTAGCATTACTCGTTATAATGTATAATACAGAATCTACATACGCTGCCGTCCCAGTGATCCGGGCTGCTGGGTTGTTTGGGCAGGGCGTCCCAAACAACCTCACAGCTGATTGGTGCAGTCAACAGCTACAACTTCCTGTGTTTTGGTCAACGGTGCAGGATGCAACCCCCAATTCAACACCGCCCTCCCCGACCCGACCCGACAACATGGGTGGATTGTGATGTCATTGGCCCTCAGGGGACAGAGAGCGACTAGACCCCCCACACCCTCTATACGGGTCGTTTTGCAAATCTCTATAATGGAGTATAGTTTTTCTCTGTAATCGTTTTGTGTGTCAGATCAATCCCCATACATTAATTATTCAAGCGTAGCCATGCACGAATGAATTTATTTTGGGTTATTGCCCTAAAACGTGAAGCCTTATGATTAACATCCTAAATTATTCAACCAGGCAAAATAAAAAACACATTGCTCTCAATCAGAGCAATATACAGATATATATTCACACCAGTACAGATATACTGTAAAATAACTCTTACACTTAGATACATTTGTCTTATTGTCTTACAATGATACATAGTACATACATATAATAACCCCGTTAATTATAGTAATACAAAACAGATAGAAACCACATTGTCAGCACCCACCTCATGCACCCACAGCCCTGACTCCAGGTTTGCCCAGAGACAACTGTCCCCTTTTAGCCACTTTGTTTTCATGTTTAAATAAAATTTCCAAAAATGCAGCACATTTATAAATATAAAATTGTTTCAGTTTACCAGTTACAGCAGGGTTCCGCCTCAAATCCCGCTGACACGGAGTGCTATTGGTCTGACCCAGCAAGACATAAGAGCTGAGTGGAAGTGGGGCGCTGCAGTCTGGCCCTTAGCGTTGTCTCATTGAAAACGGACCCCCACTGGCCTGCTCTTGGCTTTGAAAACATGTGTCTTTCTGTGTCTGCTCTCTCCTACTACCACAGTACAATACTAATAATAATGGCACTGAATGAAAATCACCACACTGGGTCAATTTACAAACACACAAAGGAATTGAGATGCTTCTCAGCCTCTCAGTATGGGTTTGCTTATTGAGTTCCAGGATAAGAGGCCAACCACTGATGTTTGATTATCCCCAGAGAAGAATCTCTCAAGGCGATGCTTGTCAGTTCATAATAATAGCATGATGCCACCCGCACAAATACAAAGCTAATATTATCATAATTGCTCCAGAGTAATGCGCCGACTATGTTACTCGTGTTAAACTGGGAAGCGGCTACTGTATTGTTGCGAATGCAGTTGTTGTTATCCAACAGTGTCATGTTGGTTACAAAGGAAAATTCAATCACTGGCTCATCTCCTCTATGGGAACACCTGGTGAGGGGACATAGGAACACCTGGTGAGGGAACAAGTGTCACGCCGAGGGCCTCTGCAGACCCCCGCCAGCATGAAGCTGGAAATGAAAGCATCAAAGGTGTTTCATCTCTTTGTTGGAGTCTCATCCGAGGTTAAGACTAAAAGGATGACACCTCAACTTATGGCTCCACACATCTACTGCCCCGAGGTAGGGAGGATCAGGAATTCGAAGCCCATGACTGTGATTACTACAAAACCCTTGTTTTTGCACTTTGCTCACAGCAGGTTTACTAATATTCTCACCAGGAGCGATTTCTGCATCTGTCAAGCAGGGAGCTGCCTCGGGTGCAGACAGTGAATATAAATAATGCCGGCCTGATAGGAAATGCTGAATAGAATTGACTGCTAATTGAAGGCTTCCTTTTACCACGGCAGACATGGTGTGAATACAGATTATTGTCGGTTTGAAGCAGGGCTGCTGTTACTATGCCAATCTCTCTCACCAGGTAATTTTGCCATCTTTCAACCATTATGTTCGCTGACTCTAATCGCAGACATGAGAATTTCATCATGAAATATATGCTCTCCTTGCTGACAGATGAAATGGGATCCACATGGTATGCAGAGCTCCAACACGCACTTGAACTTCTGAACCTTATCTCTGACAGCTGCTGGCTGGCGCTTTATAAGGAAACACATAATTTACAGTAAAGCACATGTTATCGCTTTCATTTCCCCAGCTTGCAGCATTTGATCTCAGTCCCTTTTTTTATGTCATATAAGCCCTTGATCAAAATCCACTTTCTTCATCATCGTGTTTACTGTACGCAGCAGGGCGCAGTGTGAACAAAGAAGCGTCTACCACAGGTTACAGGTTCGAGGGTTTCACCTGTGTAGTTGTTTGGATAGAGACTGTACCACACCTCTGAGTCCTTCACCACAGCAACCAGCAATTCGACCAATCAGAGTTAGGGCGTTAACAATTGGACAATTAATCAACAGTAGTTCAAATTCTGCTTCCTTTCCTTAATTTACACTGATGTGAATGGGATGTATTTGGGTTCTGGATGTGTCGCCATGTGACATTAGCAAATGTCTCGAGGTAATTTTTTTAAACGTTGAAATGTTTCAAAAACCAAATGATTAAATGACTAATTGGAAAATAGCTGGTATAAAAATATGTGCATCTGAAAATTATCAGCAGTCGGAGCCCTAATTATAGTTTTGTAGGCATGATTAAGAATGGGCATTTTCCGACTTAGCTGCAAAAGAAACAGGATGATAGAAATGGTGACAAGTGTGAGTAAGATAAATGGCTGTACATGTTGCATTAAATTAACACACAGCAAACAGCAATTAATTGCCAGTTATTTAGACGATCATTTAATGGGTTTTCAAGAAAAAATGGCCATCTATTCTGTGGTTGCGGCTTCTCAAATGGGATGATTTGCTTCTTCAAACAGTTCCAATAAAACAAGCAATTTGACTATACCCCATTTGTCAGGGAGAAATTACAGCATAACATTTTTTACTTTCCTCTTTATACACAAACCAATTAACCAATAAATTACAGTATAATTACATTATGTAGTAAAAAATAAATAACTGTTTGTCACAGCCACAACAAACATTACTACATTGCAACTAACATTTACCGCATCAGCATCCATGTCATTCATGGCTGTGACTATGTTATGATTGTTTTCACAGTTAATTGATTTAATTGTGATTACATCAATTATTAATGCAGTAATCAGATCTGAAAATGTATGAAAATTGAAAAAAGTCAACACAGTCTCACAAAGCCTTTCTCTGTCCAAAAACAATCCAGTAGCCACAAATACTGCGTTATTATTCCATAAAAGAACCTTGAGCTCCTTACAGTTTGTTACTTTCACTTAAAATATTTAAATTATTCATCAGTAATCAGGATAGTTGTTAATGATGAAGATTGTTCATCAGCAGATGGATTAATTGACTATTAACTGATGATTATCTCATGTACAGCAAAAATACATGGGTTCATATGGAAAATGTCAGTGTCTTGCATTAACCAATCAGGATTTTGCAACACTTGAGTCAAATTTAACCTTAAATAATATTTAAGGATGTTTTTTTCTTTAACTTTGAATTAATTTTTGTTTCATTGTAAATATTTCATGCAAGAAAGAAATATTTAATACATGAGGGTTTTCATGGGCTTTAATGCCGTAGTGAGAACGTTGCCTAGATGCTTTGCTTCAATTAGTATTTTTATTTATGTTCTTTTTTTGGTGGGGTGGGGTTTGAGATGGTGCATATTTATGTGGGATGCATGTAAATTATTCAGATGACTCAAACTTTATCCTCTGTGATTTCTTCAACCACTGCAGCTTGTGATGTCCAAACAAATATCAACAGCACATCCAGAATATGACACGTTGGCTGCTGCAGACGAGACTCTCAGGGAACAGACTCCCAGAATGACATGACAGAAGAGCGAGAGAGAAAAAAGCTGTCAAAGCTAAGAGTGATCGCTCGGCAGCATTCGAGTGACCCCTTCCCACATGTCTTCTGTCAGTCAGCGTGTGGAGGCGTCTCATAGTGTGCAAAAGGGAATCAGCAGGGGGCAATGTTCTCACATCAAAGATTCTCTGATATGCAGCATGAAGGCAGCACTTGAGTCAAGGACAAATGAGCTTAGTATCTCTGGCTTGCCTCAGTCGGATGGCGGCATTGCAAATAGCATTTACATTCAGCAAAGCACAAATCACTGATGATTTTTCACTGTAGTATTGACTGCAGCATTCCGAGCAAACGACCAATAATTATAAAGGGCCAGTGCACTTAAATATTTACAAAGGGCCGGACTTGACATTAGCTGCACACATACAGTCGGCTGTGTTTATGGAGCAAAATGCATTTGAGATGGTGTAATCATGAATAATTAACACAATTGTAACATTCACCATTGTGAGTGGCCTGGAAATATTTTCTGAGTAAAAGCAGGGATGGCGTGGGAGGGAGATGACAGTCTCATGACTTTTTGTAATTCTCTCTGTGTTCGAAAGCGTCCGTTTAAATGTAAAATGTATTGGACAGGAACATCAAGCCCTAATGATCAGTTTCTTTGTTTTCTGCCAGAAGTCCCACTATGGCAACACTTAACAGTATAGACTGCAGAGATACAGCAGAGGTCTGATATAATCTGGAACGAATAAAAGAGAATAGATTAATATATTAAGGAAAGGAAAGCAGTGAGACAGGGCGGAAAGAAATCAAACAGGGAGACGGGTCTTTGACTGAATTCTATAAATGTTCAAACCAAATGTGCACTCACTCTCAGAGGTGATTGTTGAATGGTACATCTTTAAGATGCAGTTTAGATCATGTGTAAACATGTTTACGTTAATCTCCATGGAAATGAATATGACCCAGCTCTGTGCTATCAGTGAAGCACTGATACTGATAGGTCTGCCTTATTTTGCAAGCTGACAGCAGAAACATCAGACATTTTAAATTCGACGAGATTTGAGGATTGGTTTCACAGAGACAGACACAGAGCCCGAGTTCTCTTTTTCACTGTATTAGACCAGGATTAGTTTAATCCACGTCTGTGAAATAGGCCCTTCACTTTCCTGGTAATGTCTTCCGTTCACTAGGTAACTTTGTCCTCTGTCTTCCTTTTATTTGCAGAAGAGAAGAAAAAAGTCGCAGTGCCACGTTCTTTATTTTTCTTTCCTTTTTTTAAAAAAAGCACGTTTACTGATTTGCAGCGTTGTCACGAGAGGGCAGAGGGAGAATAAGAGAAAACAGGGAACGGGGAACAAAGGAGGCAGATGAATGGAGAGAAACATCTGACGTGCAGGAGAAATAAGAAAGCAGAAAATGGAGGCGCGAGTGGTAGCAAAGCATATGAAGGGGAAACAAACTCATTGAAGTTTCGCAGATTGGATTAGAGCTGTTTATGCAGGTGATTAAAACAGGACAGAGGGGGGACTGGTTTTTATTTAGGGCGGTGCGTCTTGAGTTCAGGGAGGACGAGATAAATGCTAATTTTTAAAAAACATGGAACAGGAGTTTTTGCAGAAGCCATGGAGGCTGTAAACAGCAGTAAACAGAAGTACTGCACTGGCCTAGTTTTCTCACTTATTGCATAGACATTGCATTGCACCATATCAGACCCCCTTCACTCATATTGGCTGGTGTGTCTTGCACTGTGAAATGCATCGATCCATCTGATCTTGCCGTCATTATCAACAGAGGACATTTGTTTTATTTCCCTGCAGTTTCATGAACCCGTGTCGTGGTTGTATGGTCTCCTCTCTGGAGTTTTCCTGCCGATCTGTACTGCACAATCTGTCTGTTACACTCCGACTGGTTTAAAAAAACAACTCCAAGCAAATAGTGACAGAATGCTTTAGTTATTTTTTTCCTCAAAGACACAGAGAGAAATGTGACATCCTCTTCTACGCACCGTAATTTGTAAGTTGTATTGGCAGTTGCATAAACTGGATGGTGTGTGTGTGTGTGTGTGTGTGTCTTTGTGTGTATGTACATCTGGTTGCAGAATGACAGAATATACAAGTAAGTAAGTAAGTAAATATTGTAAGTAAGTATGTAAATAAATAAATAAATCAGAATTTACTTCATATCTCATCTATTGACTATCAAACTAACTATCAACTATTAATTTAAAAAAAGACTTGGAAATAGGTGCACATGTTGGCTAACGACCTTGTAATGTCACTGGAATTGGGTTTTCCCTTGTAAAATCATTGTAAGATCATTTAATAATAATTCTACTGACTCAAGCACAAAATGTCAAATGCGAGTGTGGGGAAATTTGAAATTATTAGACTCAATATGCATAATATCTCAATTCTGGCTGCTAAATTGTCTGTTTCATTCGCAAAGACTTTGCACATGTGGGGTTTAAACTGACAGGAACATCTGCTCAGTGTTAATGCAGCCTGCACATTATTGGAGAAATCCTTACAACTACATTGAACTAATGGTCTAATCATATCCATACACACGGCCATGGAATAATTAGAGTCGTATTACAGCTTTAATTGTGAAATGTTTGCACGTTGCCGGCTGAGAGAGAAATTAGGCCAGTCCACATTACTTCCTGTGTAAACAAACATGAAGTGGCAAAAGTAGATTTTTTTTTTCGTACTTCAAAAAGTCAATTTATCTGCTGACACTGACACAGCAGTGTTTGAACGAAGGGGGGGGATCAACACCACACGGTTTCCGTACCTGAATACCTTACAGTCCTGTTATGTGCTTGTTTGTGGTGCGCCTGTTCACTCACTGGATCCCTGCTAGTCTCCCTCAGCCTCAGCCATTAATGAGCTGCTTTTTGCCCTCAGAACCATTGTTGACTGGAGGCTTGTGGGATGTCCAGTGCATGAAAAGCACAGAAGGGGTCTGTTTATGAGATCCTGGAACCATCACGCCCGACAAGGACAATCACAGCAGCTTCCTCCGTGTCGTTTATTTTCTGCAAAGCCTCGGCTGCCTGTTCCCTACTGCAAACCACCGCCACGAGCCTCTGTGCGTTCACTTTCATGGATGTGTGCGGAATAATCATATTCTCACAGGAATTCCCAACAACTGATGTGGCCGTGCCCCAGTTATGAAATAGCAAATTATCGTCCTTTTAACTATAATGTCATGAAAGCAAAATTAAATTGTGCAAATAGATATTATGTGCAAGCATAATATCCACGCAGCACGTTGCATGCAGAATTACATTAGCTTCTTACATATGTTTAGGTGCATGCGTTGCTGTTTAGGCTCTTTGTGCTGGGCTGTGTTCATCTATTGTCAAGCTGGGGTTGATCTGCAATTCTCTTTGTACCAGATCCTCTCTCAGCAGCTCCGATCCATACGCACGAGGGAGAGTCCTTGACGAGGCGAATGAGAAGAAAACCAGCACATCGGGGTCTGAGTGAAACCTTCAAAGCATCAGCTGGATCTTTTTTGTGAATCGGCCTATAACACAGATGAGCAGCACATGGAAGAGGATACTTTTCCAGCATGTGTTATTTGTGTTTCTCGGGACCTTGAGGTTCACGGAGCCCCCACAAAATGAAGTGTGAGCTTGCAGCTGCTGCCAGACGGCATGCAGTATAGAAATACTGCCGCCGCTGATGAGGTCGAGAGGAAAGACACATTTTTGAAAAGGAGAAAGGAAATAAGAGGATTAGGGCTGATAATGTGTGTGCGACCTCCCACTAGGATAAAGCGTGCCCTGTTGTAGAATACCTGTGGTTATTAAGAGGTTTGTTTACAATGAAATCATAGTCACAAGACAAAGGAGGAGAGTTTCAAATGTGAACTGTGGTTCATTAAGCAGCAGATGTCATTTAAATAAAATGCCTACATATAGAGTAGAAGGTTATTGCTGTCAGCTAATACCTTTAATGCATTTCTTTTTGTGAGTGGAATGCACATCTTGAAAGACACTGCCATGGAAACTGAATTAAAAAAACCTTCACAGTTAATAATGCAAACAGGTAAATACTGAAACCTTGACAGCAGATGGGTGCCTAAACTTGAAAATACTAGAAAAGGGAATTTAATTACTCTATTCAATAGCCAGCAAGTGTGAAAAATGATCTTAGAAATGTTGTTATCAAAGATGACTTTGTTCAGGTTGTAAATCACTCGCTTGTGTTGTTCACCATGTGCAAAGAATTTCCTTGCAACCTTGTGTTTGGAGTAATTTCCAGCAAAAAAAAAAAAAAAAATCTGTCGTTCTCAATGTTAACTTTGTCCAAAGTTTGCAATTGAAGTAATTAGCAAACTTAATGGGACACAAGTTTATTTGATTAGAACGAAAGCGGAGCCAAATGTAAATGGAAACAGGCCAAAAACAAAACGATTCCCACGTTTCTTATTATCAGAACAAGGTAATAAAAGGTTTGATTGATGAAGATGCCGGCCGAGCAGTGGAAATTGCTCTCTTTCCATATTTACATTCGGTAAATCCCTGCCTGCAGAGTGAGGGATTTGGCATTTGTGCTGTGCACAAACATTATTAAGACATAAATAAATAAAACGAGGGAAAGGTGATTATGAATGTCTGTTTGGATTTTGTAGTGGGATGACTCTGACAATAGGCTTCCAACAGTTTGTGCAAGCCGCCTCTTGCCAAGCCTCTATCAGCTTCTTAAGTCATGTCAGATGTTTGGGTTTTATTGGGACTTAAAATAGTTATTAGCCACAGCTCAGACCCTGCTGAATTTATCTCTCGCTTAATACAGAGCCACACAATAATGAGCTCTGCTTAGAGTGATATCTGTTCCTTCCATTTGCTGCCTCTTCCCTCCTTCAAATCCAAAACGATCTCTTTCAGATTTACGACAAGCAGGTGAACTGGGAGTCAATATAAGCCAGAATATATCTCTTGAAAAGATTTGTATCGTTGGATTTCAGCTGGGATGAAAAAAAAAAACAACAACTTTATAGAGCCTGTTTTATTTAAAGCCAGTTACTGAAATATCTCCTCCGGTGGATTAACGGAATAGCTCCGATAGGCACAGCGGCTCTGAATATCATCATTGCTGTGTATGAATGCAGACAGTTTTCTCCAACCGCACTGAAACTCTTCAGCAAGGAGGATTACGAGGGAAGGTGGAGCATTTATACCGCCCACTGCATGTTTCCAAAATAACACCACGAAGGTGATTTTCACTGGATCTAATTTCTGTCATACCAGCAGAATCCCCCCAAACAGCATCCTCTCCTCCAGCATCAACTGCTGCCTTTGTTTGACATCCTGTCACCTGCACTGCAAAACTCTGCCAATCCTCCGCTGATATGAATTCATGTCCTGGAAAGGCTTTCTAATGGATATCCAATATGTGTTCATTCACAATTACGCCATTCTTTTTGAGCAGAGTGGCAATGATGAGTTGATCGATAGAAAAAGAAACAGCTTTTTTTCTGTTTCCGCAATGGAGAGTTTCTGCCTCTCTCCGTTTTATGCCATAATAAACAGAATATCTTTAAAGATCGGAGGGTTGGTTAAAGAAAAACAAGAAATTCAAAGATGTCACCGTGGGAAAAAAACTTTATCGAGTGAATGATTATTTGATTAAACAAAGAGAATTGAAAATTGAAGAGGCATTAATGCATGTTTAAAGATGAATGAAATGAAAAATGCTGATTTAGGAACTAACACAATAGGCATATACTCATCCATAAATTAGTGTTTTGTTTTTTGTCTGCTTTCCACATTAATGCATGCAGTAATTATAATTCTTTATAAATGATATGCTACATATGCATAGGGCCAGCTGTCGCTGATAAAGTGAATGACTGTATACAGTGTAAAGGTACGAGTTTAGTTTTTTATGATGCGGCTGCCGTATACGCTCACATGATAATCCCTGATTGTATGAAAGCATCTTACTCCTTTGTTGCGTTAAGCGATGACTCCTACATCTGTGCATTTCTTTTAATTAAACCCTATAGTATCCCTGTTACTGGCACAAAGCCCAAGAATCCAATACGAGAAACATAGGACCACATAGAAATCCCATTCATTGGCTACAATACAGAGATGTGTAGCATAGGTATAATGTGTTTTCCTTCCTGGGCAGATAAGAAAAACAAACATGTATGTAGAAATGTAGAGTTGTGAAGGTCCAGTTTATCTTATCTTATCTTAAACCGGCTAAAGGAGGTGGTGTTAAAATGGAAACACACACCACTGCTGCTAATGCTGTTACTATCAGCACGCATGTTGTTATGTGGCTTCATAGTGTTGAATAAAGTTGGCAAATCAAGTGAAATCAGCCTGTTTCACATTACGTTGGAGAGCGGGTGACTCAGTCACTGTTCAGGTGCCGGTCAGAGGGTTGGATGTGCTTGACTATTTCAAATTGATTACAGGGTGGGAGGAGGCTGCTGGATCTAAATTTAGAGACGCTTTCACATGTGAGATCTAAGATTTTCGACAGCAGTCAGAGTGCTCCCTGTCACTCAGGGTTACGAGCTGCGCGCCTGTGTTCAAAGTTAGGCACATCTCACAGCTGACGCACACTGACACAAAGTCAGAAGAATGACAAACTTTTTTCTTTTTTTTTTTTGGTTTTGTAAGTTTCTAGCTGCCTTTTAAAGTTATTAATCTCTTCTTTAATAATCAGCGGTGCTGCACATTTGATGATAACCTTCTTCTCAGCCACAGATGATGGTTAACCTCTGCTTGATGAGAAAGTTGAGAGACTTTTTTTTTTTTACTTCCTTTCTCTGCTTCCTTTATGTCCTAGTTAACATTTATAGTATAAATAAAGCCCTCTAAAAATAACCTTTGTTCTCTCCTGGGCAAAACAGTTAAACACTTAAAGCCCTCCAGCCAGACGTCTCTCACACTGTTGTGGTATTAACTGTAGTACTGGGTTTGATAAAATCCAAAAATGGCCAACTCCAAATGTGCAGATGAGAGTCGTGATAAAGAGTACATATAAAAACAAAAAGGGAATAATAGTCAAAAATGTACTTTTTTTTCAACCAAAGAAAAACTCAAGTGCTTATTCATAAACACAGTTTGGATGGATGGATGGATGGATGGATGGATGGATGGATAGATAGATAGATAGATAGATAGATAGATAGATAGATAGATAGATAGATAGATAGATAGATAGATGGATAGATAGATAGATAGATAGATAGATAGATAGATAGATAGATAGATAGATAGATATTAAAAAAATAAAAAAAACATGAAAAAATATTTGCTATTTTTAACTGTGCTCATAATTTTTGCAGCAAAAATCTTAATTTTTCCTCATAATTGAAAAGAGGTGTCACTCATCATCCTCATGATGAACATAATCATAAGCCGGAGAGACAATAATAAGCTGGAGTTTGTACCAGCGCTAACAAAACAAAATAATTGTGAGTGAAATTTCTTCTGACACATATCCACTCCAGGACTCAGCTTCATGATTCCTGCCCTGCTTATCTCCTTAAACGCCTCGCTGCTGTATAATTCACACAGTGCCACTGCCGCGTGTTATATGACATGTTGATCATGACACAACACATTTGTCAGGTCGCATCCTCTCATTTGTCCAGCGATCATCCCGTGTTTCGACAAACATTTGGGCTCTTGTCAGTGGTGTAAACTGCATTGGGAGCCCCGGATGCAATGTGCACTGCACTGCTTAACATTTTGCAGCAAGTCAGGGTGCAGACTTTGGCTACGAGCAGCTGAAACATGATCACTACAGCACAACACAACGCTGTCCATTTGAGTGATATTAGTGTCAGTTATCTTGTAATGATAACTGTGGTAATCTGTTAACGGCAGTGTGGGAGGACCCGTGTGTAAGAATCCCTATGGCTGCATGTTGTCAACACCTGTCTTATTCAGTAACAGTAACATAATTCCTATAATAGGTGTCATGTAACTCTCAGTGTTTACTGTATAATCAGTGCAGGAACAGTCCGGGCTGCTCCGTTTATTGCATATGATGAAATTCATATAGATGAATCAGTCTGAGAAAGTCAAACTAGCCAGTGTTTTGGTAGAAATGTGGAGCCATGCTGCTGCTGCTGCTGCAGTTTTTACTTCTTGCAGATGACTTACTGTGGATTTCCAGTGTGAAATTTGTCAAACATAAAACCTAACCTGCCTGTCCGGTGCAATATGCTCCTGTGTCAATTCAAATTCCCTGTTTAAGAAAATCCATACAAATTGAAAATATCAGTGGAAAAATCTGTGACATTGAGATTTATTTTATATATATATATATATATATATATATATATATATAGGCGGGGGTCTAGTTCTGTAATGCTCTGTTGAGAATCAGAGGAGTAACATAATACCTAATCAGATAATTGAGTCCAGAAATTGACAAAATGAATTACTCCTCTGTTTGTGTCACAGCCGGTGATAACCATGCAATTTTGATTTTGAAAATGTAATAATATGTCAATGCGTCGGCAGGGCACAATCAGATGAGAGCAGGCTGGCCATCCAGAATGCACCACGACAGTTAACAATACATTTATCTTTATCATTTAAAATTATTAATTAATAAATCAATTAAGCCATTTAATAAACCTTTTAAATAAACCGTAACAAGGAAAAGTATTCATATTTTCATTTTTACAAAAATGTTGATAAATGAATACTTAATATACTCTCACTGTGTCACTGTGTTTCTTTAAACTACTTCCTTTCCCTACATTCTGGCCTTAAGACACATTTTATTCATTTTCCCTCGCTGGAGGACAGTTTTCCTCACCGCATTCCCAGTTCTCCCAAAGCATACAGTATATGTTAATGAGATGTGCCATGTATCCAGAGCAGTGATTGGACCACAGTTTGTGTGTGTGTGTGTGTGTGTGTGTGTCTTACCACCAGTTATATGTGTTTAGTAATAGTTTTATGAACAACTTAACCACCTGTGGCTGATACAGTACACAGCAGCTGGTGAATATACAGATTATACAGGCAGTATAGTAAAATAGTGTTGCACTTTTATGAAATACATCTTGTCTACCAGTAATTCTCTGAATATAAATGCCAAAGTGGGTGACTTTTACTAGCTGAAGCTAACACCAGCCAGTGCACAAAAATAGAAATTTAGCCCAGGCAGCCTAGAAGCTGACATTCTAAAATGGATATTTAATGATACAACAGGGCAGAGAGCTGAGACCTGTGTCTGCCCTGGTCTTTGGCAAGAAACAACAGATATATACTTAAAGATAAAGATAATGTGGAGTCATTGGAGTAATGGGGCTAAATGCTGTCGCTTGTTTCCTTTTACTTTTCCACTTTCCCATTCCTAGTTGTTTTTCGGTGCGGCCTTTCACCGTAGTGAGAAGTGATATTTAAACATTTTAACATTTAAACAAAAAAGCTGCTCGGATAATTGTGTACTTAAAGTTCAAGCCTTGAAAAACACATCAAAAGGTTCAGTCCCAACGTTGTTGAGCTGCGAACGTGCCGCGCTGCAGACAACAGTGACGTTTCACGCCGTGTGGAAATCTAATCTGGGAATGAAACTCTTCGCTGACGACACTCTAATTGCAGATTCATCCAATTATTGCTATTCCCCCCCCCCCCCCCCCCCCCCCCCCCCCCCCCTCTTATAATCCATATCACATTAAAACCCCTGCATGATCACCCCCCCCCCCCCCCTGTTTATTATTAACGAGTTAAGTTCTGCACGATATCCAGTAGTGAGAATTTAAAACCTGTCTTCGGCTGTCGGTGTCGCTCGCAGGCTGATGTGTTGCACCATGGCTCAGACCTCTGGGTATTTCCTTGGGCTGAGATTAACCCCGTCCTCCTCTGTTTGATGTGGTCGGCTGATGTAAAGCTGCACAGCCGGCTGAGTAAAGAGACACGGGCTCGTCTCAATGCTAATTCTCCGAGTTGCGTGTGAGGCATGTGAAGATGGTACAGGCAGCATGCACTCTGCAAGCCCTCCTCCTAACAGCTTCCAGCCCAGGGATGATGTCACTTCTTGCCCTGCAGAGGAGTAATCAGTCTCCTGCGTGCCTAAAGGGCCCCCAGGGAGTTATCAGTCTTTGATAGTTGTCTCTATTGCAGCTGATTCAATCTGTAACACCACTTCAGGCCCGGTGTGAGCATATAACAAACATACTTCATCATGTCTGTCGTTAGGAGTGGAAGATCTTCCTCTGCGAGCCTCCACAGTTATGTTCTAGTTGCCCAGTATTAATATCACAGGAGACAAAGTGCTTCGCCTTGCACGAGGTACGATTACATACATACGCATGAGGGAGACGGAGAGAGCGACAGGGAGCGCGCAGACACACACACACACACACACACACATGCTCAGTGTGCCACTTCCTCATCTCCTGCTGCTCTGTCCTTAAACCTCTTCACCCTCCACGCAGGGAGTAGACACTCGGCTCTTTTCTCTTTGTCATGGTAATAGCACTAAGCCTAACTGTCCCCCCACTTTGCCTGTCAACTCGCATTTATTTTGTTTTCCCCTTTTTCGCTTTCCCCTATTCTCTCCCCTCTCCGCCATGTCCTGTCAGGTTTCTTGGGGGTACGGCTAAGTCCCTCCCTGCATCACTCACCGCTCCTGGAACCAATTATATTATCCGGCCAGCCCTTCCAATTCCTACACAGGGAACGACAGAAAGAAATCTACATCTGTTCTCCTCGGCGGCAGCATCACACCTCCACTAACCTATTCTTAAGATCCCGCTCGAGAGACTTTCATCCCTCGCTCGGCTTCCTGGTTCCCTCCCAGACTCCTCTCGCCGTTCTTTGTTATTCTCTCCACGAAGCTTTCCCCTGACAGGGTGAATAAGGGTCTTGTTGTTTGCGACACCAGTGTAGTGCTGTGTGACACGTTCTCTGGTGTAGTCTGCCATTGCAGCAGGATGCTCGCCTCAGAGCCCAAACACCTTATTGTCTGAGCGCCCACCCCGGCCCCGGGTATCTGCTCCTCTTTGGTTCTCATCCTCAGGCCTGACCACTAACAACCTCCCCACTGTTTGCTACACCAGCACAGGTACATTTACCACTGTTATCTACCTCTACCACTGAGCTGATTGTGTCTGTCTGTTAGCGGTGGATCAATAAGCTCGACTCCACCAGATTGTTTTGTACAAGCCCTTCAGTTCAGCACACGTGGCGTTCTCAACAATTCATGACACATTTCTGCTGCAGTCGTCTCTTGAACACTTGTTTTCTGTGCTCTGCTTTTTTTTCTTTTGTTGATGTGCTGCTTCGCAGCCATTTGAATTGAGCCAAACAGGGTTTTATTTCAGTATGATCAGTTATGTTTCAAATACCCAACCTCATCTTAAGTCGTCTCAGAATTAGCTAATTGTCTGTCTTTTAATCCTTCTCTCTTTCATCCTCATTAGTGCTTTAGTGTTGGGATTAAGCAGCCCACCTCTCTTCTTCTTCCCTCCTGTGTCTAGTTTCTCTCTCTCGCTCTCTCTCTCTCTCTTTTGTGGGTGCGTGGTTTTCTGTGTTTGTGTGTCTCCAGCTGGGCGTGGCATCCTGACTACATCGTCTTGCACACCTGAGACCAATCCACTAATCACTGCCTGCAGTATAACCCGCTCGCTGTGTGCCTGTTCAGCTCACAGCAAGACCTGCTCCTCACTCTTCACCTCACTTTACCGTAATGATTCTGTTTGTTCAAGTTCTCACTGCAGCATCTGTCTGCGCTTCTGTGTGTCCTATGTTTTGGGTCCTTTGGGTCCTTCTGCCAAACAACTAGCTAGAGATTCTGGACAATATGGTCGAACTCGCATCTGGTGGTTCAGTTCATCCCAACGGTGCTAAATGGAAAGAGATCCGTGTTATTTTCTTTGTGTGTGTGTGTGTGTGTGTTACTACATTCAGAGTAATATCCTGTTGATGGGAGATTTTAACACCAGGACAGGATGTGAGACAGAAATTGTGGATGATTGTCACATTGACACAGATGATTATGTAGGGAATAAAAGAGTGAACACGCATGTGCATCTTTGTTGCTCCAGTATGCTTAATGGTAGCATGAAGGATGAGTAGCGTTGTCATCTGTGCCATCACCGAAGCGGACCCCTCCCTAATTAGTGCATTCACTGTCAGCGTGCAGACCCCATCATCAGATCACTGCAAAGTGAATGCATACATAAAACCAAATGTACACAATGACAGAACCCGAGCCCTGTACATAACAGTGAATGGATAATCAATGTAAATGGACTCCGGATGGTGTTAGATTTAAAAATGTAACACAGTGGACCAACCAAACGCACAGTCAGCCACAAAGCACACACACCTGAGACAAAGTTATGATGAAACACTAATTGAATACAAACTATAATAAAAAATCGAAGACCTGGCCCACTCTAATGGTGACTTTTTGGAGGATTGTTTTTTTTTGTATATGAAAAAAATGTTCTTAATCATCTCAAGCATGAAAAAACAAGTTTAGGAACACATCAACAGTCCTTCAGTCAGCAACCATGAATAACCAGCCTCATCCTTGATGACCTAATCGCAATAAAAGAATTAGTCAACAGCGAAGAAAACGGAACGTGGCAAAAACGAGTGGACCTGACAGCACCAGGACAGGGATGCTAAACCACAGCAGCCCTGAGCTGAGCCACTTCCTGCTTCAGTTGTTCGGTCTTGTTCTCCAGTGAGGATGGTTTCCTTTGATCTGGAGCCCGGGGCTTATTTCTCCAGTAATATATCGAGGAGATAAATTAGCACTTAATAATTACTGCGGCATTTGTGTTAGAAGGAATCCGAAGGTTTTTTTTTCTTCCCGTTATCAATGCCCGACTGCTGACCCTCCTTGTTAAACACAGAACACAATAAAAGGCAAATCAACATACTAACCATGTTTACATGCTACATACACATCAACTAATCATCACCTACACATAAACAAAGTATATGCATGTTTTTTTTATAATTATATATATATTGTATATACTTGAGACCATATTTGTATATACTTGAGACCATATTTTATTTTATTTTTATTTTATTCCTTATTTGAGACCATATATAGTTATTTTATTTTATTTTATTTTATTTTATTTTATTTTATTTTATTTTATTTTATTTTATTCCTTATTCTACTGACTTTTCTCTGTAAACTGGGCACTGCTTAAAAAGAATTTCCCGCAAGGGATTAATAAAGTATATCTGATTCTGATTCTGATTCTGATACTATGAAATTACTAACTAAAAACAGGAGAGGGAAGAACAAAGCAAAGCAATGAAATGTTCAACTTTATTTTATTTACAACAAGACAAAGCATAATGCTACAACATCAAAAAACAAAAATATTGAATACGTTGCAAAAATAACAAGATCAGAAATATCAATCTCTCTCCTTGGGACATCAATCAGTCAATCATCAATAACTTTACATTCATCATTTATGTAAAAATATTTATGTTTTGTTCTTATGTAAGAAAAAGTAGCATAACATAAAGGACAAACTGAGCAAAAACTTTATAAAGGTACACAAAGATCATTCAATCCACTTACAAACATGCAGAAAACACGCCAAGACCCACACACCAGGTTTGGGCCTGTGCATTTGATCTATCGTAAAATAAAAATATCTTAAAGCAAAAACAACAACAAAAAAAAACTAACTAGTCTTAATCCTAGCAATTGATAATGACTGAATGAACAAACTTCAATTTTAAGAAGCTGGAAGCTAGTAATATTATGTCATATATATTTGTGGCGAGCTCAGTCAGCAACCAAGAATAACCAGCCTCATCCTTGATGACCTAATCGCAATAAAAGAACGGGGAAGAAAACGGAACGTGGCAAAAACGAGTGGACCTGACAGCACCAGGACAGGGATGCTAAACCACAGCAGCCCAGAGCTGAGCCACTTCCTGCTTCAGTTGTTCGATCTTGTTCTCCAGTGAGGATGCTTTCCTTTGATCTGGAGCCCGGGGCTTATTTCTCCAGTAATATATCGAGGAGATAAATTAGTACTTAATAATTACTGCGGCATTTGTGTTAGAAGGAATCCGAAGGTTTTTTTTTCTTACCGTTATCAATGCCCGACTGCTGACCCTCCTTGTTAAACACAGAACACAATAAAAGGCAAATCAACATACTAACCATGTTTACATGCTACATACACATCAACTAATCATCACCTACACATAAACACATAAAGTATATGCATGTTTTTTTTATAATTATTTTCAAAATGCTTTTGGTTCTGCTTGGCATAAAGGGTTATATTATATAAGTCTCTGTATTATGAGGGAGGCTGAACATTTGAATTTTGGCCACAACACTGGAGCGTGTTTTGTCTTTCCAACTTCAAGGTCCCACATTTACACTTTTCCTCTTCCATTTTTTAAATGTGTTGATTTGGGTACTGAAAACCACCTTAGTTTCGTTTTACATCTCCCCTCTAACGCTCTCTTTGAAACGTCACCAGGAAGAGGTCGCCCAGCCAATTGTTTGATTACCCTCTGTGTGTGTGAGTGATGCACAGCCAAGCCAACCACAGGTAACAGACTGTAACCCACGAGTGTAAATGCAAATGGCAGCAGTCAAGTCACCACTCGGAAGAAGCCAAACAGATGGTCAAAGTCAAAGTATAAATGCTCAGACTGGAGCCTTGTGCTGGTTCCAGTGCAAACCCTCAGATCCCCAGTGATGCGAGGTCCGGCTCCAGTGCAGGAGTGGATAGATAAACAGAGATGAAAATATGACAAATATAATATTCCACATGATTATGATATTACCTGCTTGGTACAGGTTAACATACATGATAAAACCATGTTAAGTCATGAGGTGCCTCTTTTACATGCCAAACAAACAGCGTCTTGATTCTTTACGAATGATATAGATTCTTTATTGTTGAATCCTATTATTCTCTGTGCTTTAGTGATAGTTTAGAAAAACAGGAGACAGTTCTATGACAACAGAGACAAAAGACGGAAATTTGTCCAGCTATGAATCTGTCTACCTGCCCCACTAACAACACCTGCCGTCGCAACAAATCTATTGTTTACTGCCCGCTGGCAGTAAACAATAGATTTGTTGCTACCAGTACTTTTGATTCTACGATCCCTCTTTCACATTTTTGACAGCACTTTAAGGTGAAAGGCATCAGCTCCATATAGCACACGCGGTGCTTCTTCAAACACACGAGGGTAGACATCACATGGTAAACTATTCTTTCATCTCCTCTCGAGTTTCCATTGCAATCAGACAGGGCCTTGCCCATGTAATCATTGGCTTTGATATGGATGGAGCTCCACTGAGATTTGTGTATCATCAATTCTTTTTATGTTGTATTTCTCTGCTTCCTGACACTGCTTCACTCTGACTGCGAAGTGATGCTTAACTCCAGACAAATTTAGTGTGAAAGTGAGGGTTTTTTCTTTTTTGGGGGGGTGGGGTGGGGGGGGATTCTGTGTCTCTTCTGCAGTAAGATCCCAGGTATATACAGTATTTAATGTTGCACTCAGTTTCAACTCAAAAGTGGGCTATGTAATTATCCTAATGGCAGTTTTAAAAACAGTGGAGCTGTCAAATACTTCCATGCAGGATAATACACATATTGGCTCGAGAGGAGCCTTTCATCGTTGTTCTGTGACAACAACGACTAGCTATAATTAATTACTTAAAGAATGACAGATGGGAAAAATGTATGCTGACTTATTGACTTTTGTATTCTTATTGTTTTCTTTTATTATTTGTTCTGGTTAATTATCTTTTTTTTTGTTGTTGTTGCCTTGTTGGTGTTGCATTGTGCCTGCATTATTTTACTTCTTACAGTAAATAAATACCAATAGAAAAGAAACACATCTCATAGCTGTGCTCCTGTTTGTTCAGGATTTTTATTTTGTACATTTGTAATGCTCAGGCTCTGTTGATGCTGTCATAGATATGATGATCAAACGATATATTGCAACATCAGTGTGCTGCATGCAAAAAAGGGACAAAAAGAAAAAAACATCTGAATAATTGTAGAAGTTTAACTAGAAAAAAACATTAATTATCCCATTTAAAACATCAACAAAAACTAAACATTATATTTTACAAGGTTTTAGAATTAATAACAAAGTTGTTGTTGTTGTTGTACTGAATTGCAGTGGATTGTAGTTACAAAGGTGGCCATGGAGTATATGTATTTATCTCTTGCTGTAATGATTATTTCATCAGCTCCATTGATTGGAACTCTGGATTTAAATGGCTGTGGTAAGGTGCAGTGCGCTGATGGCTGTGCAGTGGGTGTTGACCGATGATGCCTGACTGTTCATGCAGAGTGATGCTCTTTTTGCACAGCAGCCGATGACATATTGATCATGAAGCGAAAAGCTTGGTGATAGTACTTGTTGTCATGTCATGTTCAGATCCCAGCTGTCCTGACAGCATGGGGCAAACCAGGATCCTGTTGAGGCTTACAAGCCAGATGCACACACACGCGCACACACACACACACACACACACACACACACACACGCACACCCGCACACACACACACACACACACACACACACAGAGCAGATCCAGGTTTTTGGTGCGACTGTGTGAAGAGTCAGCTACCGCTGAGAGAGGAAGCAGGTAGACTCTACAGGGCTCTGCAGGCACAGACTTATTTATATTCCGCGTACAGATTTGCCCTGACTCATCATGCTGCATGAAAAAGTATTAAAGGGTGCTGCTGCATATCGGTGGAGGAAACAATGAATCCTCAAACACTTTGTCAATAAAAGCATATCAGTCTTTTACATATGGTGCAACAGAAACACCCCTGTTTCTATATGGGCTTGGCACATTGCCTGCATTTTTAGTAATACATTTTTGAAAAGTATCCAGTGATAATGGGAATCAGATGTCAGTGTCTTTTTGTATTTATTTATATATATGTGTGTGTGTGTGTGTGTGTCTGTGTATACACTTTCTTTAATAACAAATGCACGGTCACAAGCTTTCATCAGATCCACCACTATTTGATTGAGTTTGTATAATTCGCTGTCTGCGAGCTGCCTTGTTCTCGGCGAGATGAAACAACGACGCAGGCCCATTATACTGTGGCGGGATGTTTCTTCATATCAGAATAACAACAGTTATTCCTGATGCCACAGAAGACAAAAAAATTCACAGCTGCGCGTGTTTAAGGGTCTATTAATTCCAGCCATGACTGCTGTGGGAAGATGAAACAGCTGGCCATAAACCATCCTGACAAAAGAAAGAAAGAAAGAAAGAAAGAAAGAAAGAAAGAAAGAAAGAAAGAAAGAAAGAAAGAAAGAAAGAAAGAAAGAAAGAAAGAAAGAAAGAAAGAAAGCACTCATGCAGTCTATGTCAGTTTTATTTCCTCCATCATCACTTGTGTTTTTCCAATTCTGCTAGAACCATCACATCTTAAGAGGAAGAGCAGAGAACATCTTTCATTTCCGAACAGTCCACTTAGGACTGTTTCCGAGGATTCCTCAAGGACTTTACAGGTAGCCTATTCAGGGGTTTAGTGCTCAGTCTCTACTTCAGCTGACATGAAAAATTAAAGCAATGGATCTTGCACAAAGTAGCTGGGAGTTCCACTATGTTGAACCACTCGTGTTGATCCTTTGTGCGCCCAAGAGCCATAAATCGTAACGTTGAACATTTGAAGTCTGCCTTTGATAACTCGGGCCTCATCAGCCAAGACGCAACATACAAGTGCATAGTGATGCATTGGACGATTAGCCTTGAAGATGCTTCTTCTTCCTGTCTTTGGAGCCCACGCCTCTGGGGGGCAGTAGAGGCATCAACACGTCCTTTCATCTCATCCTGCTGCTGTTACGCCCCGATGCCGGGGAAAATATAAAGTAAAAAGGGTGGAAAGAAACTACACAAGGACGACGAGTTAGCAGCCAGTGTGTATTGTTTGTTAGCCAAACTGCCTTTTTTTTAAACACAGAAGAAACAGACATCAACAATCAATCGCCGTGCAGCACATTCGCCACGGACTTAATAAAAGAAAATAAAAACACAATTGCAGTTACAGAAATACTTATGCAAGTCGAATTTGATCAAAGGTAAGTGCAAAGTTGTAAACAAAACCGATACAAAACAAAGTACCCTATCTATAAGTGCCGTCCTGTCTCTATTGTTGTCTCAATACCTGCGAGGCAAAAACAGTTGAACACTGAATAGATGATCGCACTAATTATCCAACATAAATCGATTTCACTGATGCAAGTAACTAAGTATTCCTTTGTATTGTACCTCACATACTTCTTATAATAAAAATAAAGAATATGAACTGCCACCTCTTATTAATACAACTCTGAATATAAATATCTCTATATATAACACAGGTTCATATTCCAGTCCTTTAACAAAATAAAGGCATTAATTTGCATGTGTAAACTTACTGTTTAAACACTCTAGTAAGTATTAACGGTGAAACATCTCACACAACACGCCACGCACACCTCTCCGCATCTTCCGCTTACAGATGAGCTATTTTTATCCTCGCGGACATCGCAGTAAATATTTCTCAGATAAGCACATCCAATTACGTCAATGCGCATTCCACACACACATTCACTTAACAGATAACTTCTCTGTTTATACCTTCCTTTTACATGTCCTGTGTCACCATTAATCATGTTCTCTTTACGCTAATCATGTTCTCTTTACGCTACATGTTTTTTTTATCCCGACATCCGTTAATAACTAGAATATGAAATAAAATTACTGACATATGAAATAAAATAAATACAAATAACTTATTACTCAAATGAAATGAAATATGAGGTTGTGTTCCAGTTTCAACATATTCATGTGTCCCACACATACATTATTATACATACATTTCTCAAGGGTTTTGAATACTGCAATTTTACTTGAAGGTTTTTTTTAAAAGTTATGCTATTTGTATCTTAAGTTATGAATTTGAATACTTATTTAGCTGTTGACAAGGTGAAATTGTAATTTTTGCTTTCCTCTGTTGAAACAGGTCCACCTGGATGCTCTTGATATACAGACAGTGTCCCTCACACATGTCTCCCCTTGCAGATACAAAACCAAAAATGCATCAAACAGTCATTGTTTTAAATACATTTCTGTAAGTCCCTGAAGGCCAGAGGAAGACTCTGACTCTGAGTCCCAGCATGGTGAGGTCGGAGTCATCCAGCAGTGGCCTCCGTCTGGCATTTTACCCAGAGCACATCCTGTGGGAGCAGGAGCTTTGGAGCCGGCTGCGCCACCACATCAAACAATGGCTTTTTGTTGTAAACAAAGCCAGGGCAGCTTGCCGGGGGGCCCTCTCCCTCTCTCCCTCTCTCCCTCTCTCTCCTCCTGCTCACGGCCCCGATCCAGTCTGCCTACTATGATTCTCAACTGTCAGACAAATGTGCGCCAATGCACCACAAGACGCTCGATTCCATTTGTATTTGTACACAAAGACCACGAACCTGGCAGAGCAACAGACAAATTCAAATTTGTTGAAAATACCGAAGCAAGATGGCTGCAAAACTAAAGCGTGGTTAAAAGTAAATCACCTGAACAGTTTGACTGCATAGCATGAAACATGATGTCCTTCTGTGTGTTTATTGGTGTATATATATCCACTCAACAGCTGCTCAGTCCAAAGTGTACACGATATTAATCAAACACTTTAGGTGCATTTTCTTCCCTCGTTATTTGCGTAAGATCATCATGCATCTGCTGCATTTGTGATCCGCACTCTCTGTATGATATGAATCAATCACAACTCCAAAAAAATTCAAAGGAGAAGAAGAACGTTTGTAATTGTCAAACAGATGGCAGACAGCCAGGTTCGGGTCTAACAAGCCGTGCTAAGAAGCCTGGCTCACCATGAAATTACACTTTGCAGGTACCCAAATGTCCTGCACCGCAATGTCACATTACATCGCAAACTAATTTCAGGATCGGGACTGATTCAAAACACAAACCAAATGCTGCAACCTGCTGCAACCCCTGCTGTTTCATGTTAGCGCCATTACCTCTCGCGCAGCCGCCCGCGCCTGATCAAAGGTGACAGCGGCGAATGTTTGCGGAGCAGAGCTCATGCCTTCCCCGGTGATTAGCGCCATGTTGTCGTTAAGAGTCTCGACTGGTATGGGGCCGGCAGTCACACTTTAGCCATGATAATGAAAGATTTAAAACGCCCAGCTAATTGAAATTGTGGTGCAAGGCAGCAGCTGGGACGCATGCTTGGCTATTATCACCACTAATAGTTTTGATCAGAAGGGGAAACAAGAAAAGGAAAGGGAGGCCCATCGCTATATCCCAGGAGCCCCAGAGACCCTCCAAGGCCATTACAGCCTGTGTTGTTCTATTCTGGCACCTACGTGTGTTTAACCCAAACTGATATTCTTTCAGGAACTCATGCAAAGTAGAATTTGGAGAGCCGCGTAATTGCAAGGTTTGTCGATAATTGTTTCATTAATTCTCGCTGGCTCTCATTGTTCCTGGCCGGGCACATGGGTCCAAGCCTGTGCGGAGCTTGCCAGTGGTTTTTAAACGGAGGGGAAATGGAACAACCTGCTTCACTGCTCCCACTGATCCCTCGGGTTTTTCGAGTTTTTCCTTTTCCCCCCTCTCTCATACCTAGTGTGTCAAGGGCATTCCCCGTTTCCAGGCTACTGAAAACCTGTAGAGGTCAGTCACTGTAAAAGCTGGTGGAGGTGCACAGCAGGGGACCAGATTTATGGACTTTCTTCATATTATCTTTGGCAGAATGACTCGAGTGTTTATTCTTCATAAATGCCACAGCTTTTTGTTTTTTTATTTTCCTTTTTTTTCTTTCCTTTTTTTTTTTTTAACAAAAGGCGGATTTGCATTCTGTTAACATTTATATCCGGAATCTGTTTCATATGAAGTGGAAATTATAATGGACTGAATTCTAACCAAGTATGTGCATGCTAATCACGCTGCTCCTGCTATTTGAAATCCACATGCTGACTGCTGAAGGGGAAAGAGGCTCCTATTGACTCTATTTGAATCCTTTGCTGAGCACATGCTTCGATCTCGACAGTGAGGGCCGGGGTTATAAAGTGTGGCCATGGGGACCTACACCAGAGGGCAGAGGCCCGTGGCTTTATTGCCATTTGGTGCACTGCTGTGTGTCTTCAGTGTTTGAAAAGTTAGAATTAGATTTGCTCCAGCACCTCTCCAGCTGGGAACCCTGTAAATTGACAGTAAGGAACCTTATCTGGTCAAGGAAGAGAAAAGTTTAAGCCTCTTACATCAATACTACAGCCACAGGTACATTTTATATCCTCTACAACGGATGACTAGTTTTTAAATTGTCATGTACCAGTGACTGAATGGGCTCCGCTTCTTATCTCGTGGCCATCAACAGCGGGAATGTAACCATATGAGCATATCCTGCTGATAAAATCTATTTCCAGTCTTGCTCTTAAGGACTGAACTTTTTTTTTTTCTTCTTCATTTGAGGTAATAAGGCCAGCATGGAAATACTTTTCAATATCTTTTTGTTCTCAAGGAAAAACAGGATGTCCAAGCTTTTCAATTTGTGTGGCGTTTTTTAGGAAGAAGAGTAAAACTGAATATGATTTTAACCGTCAGGCTTTGAAGAATGCATTTCTGCTGGAGTCGTGGTAGTCCGCGGGCTGGTGTGGCCTGTCGACCCTGGGCAGGGCTTTACAGTGTGGGACAACAGACTTCTATCATAGCTGGTGGCTGTTTTTTTCCCCTTGAACTGCAAAAACATGCGAGGGGTCGAAACGCTGCTCTCTCTGTGAAGTGGAGGGGGAAAAAAAGGCCTATCATTTATTATTCAAATGAAATGAGGTCCGGCAGATGGTGGAAGAGGGGCTGTGGGCTGGCGGCAGCAAACCTCCTGCTCTCTACCTCTGTGATTTCAGTCAGCCCGTGACGAAATCAAAAGTTCAAAGGGAATCAGCAATCGTGACGGCTCTCATTAGCATATTTCCAATGAGGAGTATTGGAAGCAGAGATGGTTCCCATGCAGGAACTCATCACTGTATGCCACTGCGTACGTGATACTGCTGACTTCATTTTAATGCGTAATGCACATTATGATATATAATTTATTATATTGTAATTTATATAATTTTATCATGGACTGGCTTTTTTTTAAAGCAACAGTCCAGTTTTTTTTTTGTGAAACGCACATATTAGCTTTCTGGACTTTATTCCTTCTTTCCTTTATACACGTTGACATTGTCTTAACACCTACACGGGGTTCAGTCGTGTCTCGCCATTTGCCGAAGCACTGTAAAACACTGCCATGTGTGGCTTGAACAAACCAAGGCCGGGCTTGTAAAAAAAGCAGAAACTCTTAAGCTGCCCTTCAGGGACATGAGACTTTAGCACCTGTCAAGGGGTTAGTGGAGTGTCAGCCGGTAAGCATGTGCACCCAGCAACATGCAGCCAGCCTATCATACACACTGGTCCGTGTTATTTAGTGCCTTATTCCATGGGAAGCCATTCCCACGTCTTTCCAGAACAGAGTACCACTCCATCTCTGGGTTGAAATATCGGGCTGGGAGACGCCGTCACCCCATAAGCATGACTGTATTTTAAAAACTGAAATTTGAGTGAGTTTTTCTGAAGTTCCCCGTGGTGCTGTTCTTTTGGACCACAACAGGCCACAAATCTGGCGGCAGCGGCTTTTTCCTCAGTGAAAATACACAGGGCCATCTAGCCATTAAAGCTCAAGAGGAATTTGGTTCTAGCCGGAATGCAATAAAAAGTATATTAAAAAAAGCCAAATTTGACTTTACACAAAGGATCTGAGAACGTCGCGGAACCAAATGAGGGATATAAAGGAACAAATAGATGACAATCTGTGTATTTATGGGATATAAAGAAAGGAGCGGTCACATCCTGCAATAGTTTTGGTTATCACATAACATAGGAATGTTCTTTCTGCAGAGCAAAAAGGAAACCATACAAGTTGTTAATCCTCATTTGGAACCAGTTGTGGAAACGCTAATATGTTGGCAGTTTTATGACCTGTTATTTGCGTAGTAATTAATTGGGTACATTTATAACGTTATACCCAGCTTTTAGAAAACGTGTTACATTGAAAGCTGAAAGAATCGGAATGAGAGTCTTTAAACTGAAACATGTGGACATTTGGTTTGGCACCATTTTGCCCCTTTGTTTAGCACGGAAGACAAATGGCTCAAATGCATTGCAGATTAATATATAACACAAGTCCCATTGCTGGGAAAACATCCCAGCAACATTGCTTTATTGGCAGCAGTCATGCTTGTGAATGTCTGATTTAAAGATTAATGACTGATGCATTTTAAAACAGACAAAAACAATGGTGTGGTGAATTGCATGTCTTGTGGGAGGATTAGTGTTGGAAGCTCTGGTGTCTGGTTTATCTATTTGTGCAAAATCAGATGGTGAATCCCAACCCCTCAAACAGAAGCACTTTGCCACGCCACCTTGTAAATTCCTCCACTGCGGCTTTAAATGCATTTTAGTGCTTTGAAAATGAAGAGACCACCATGCGCTCGGAACATACCTTCGCTTGCAACAGGTTCTTTTTTTTTTAAGACTCCTACCCAAACACTCACCCACTTACTCCTCTCCACCCTGTGACCAGAATAGCCGCAGCGTAGCGACATTGACGAGCACACTGTGCCTGCAGGATGACGTGAGCCCACCCTGGGATGGGGCGGGTGAGGGACCACCCCAGCAGGCTGCTAAGCCCAGTGTGCTCCGGCCAATTTATGGCACCTACAGGAGGAGATTGCACTGTAAACACTTCAGTGAGCAAGTGACTGACTCATACACCTGCTTCCTGCTTTGGGGCTTTTTTTTTTAATGCTTTGCTAGTTTAATTTTTGCATTGATAAATATTGTGCAGCAGTCACACAAGTCATGTCATGCATATTTAATATTGATTACATAGTATTGTTGTTGATGTTGTTTATCCAAGTAAGTTTTTGGTCAGTTGTCACGAGGAAAACCATGCTACAAATACTGTTTACTTATTGACGTATACATAATTTTACACAGTTTCCTGTCACTAGGGCATGTTTTTATATCTCTATAAAAACACTTTCTTAATTGAAAGGATTTAATATTTAAATTTCATATAGTCATACACTGTGTGCACATGTTCATATGTCACATATTGCAATAATCTATGGAGGCTCATTCACTCCCATTGTATTTTACTTCAGTCACTGAAGGAAGTAGACTACGAAAGTACGAAAGTATCAGATTAGTTTTGTTAAGTACACTTGCTGACTTTCGTGTTGTGTTATTGTGCATGGAGTCTCATTTACTCCGTCTTTGTAATTAGCACAAATTTCCTTTAAGCTTGAAAATGCTCGGCGCTGCACAGCGATCAACTGTTTACAAGCTCATTACGGTGACATGCACAGTTTATGAGTTAATTATGAGTTATTATCATTATTACTCTAAAGTCTATAGAGGCCCATTCAGTCCCATGTTATTCATAATTCAGTACCTGTATACACAGGCACCACTGGAATTGCACAATGCTAAGTACCACATAGAGATTACCACATTAAAACTCATTAAATTAACATTGCTAGTTTATGTTGTATATACCATAATGTATATTGGGGGTTCGTGTGATGATGGATCTTGCAAACCATTACTATTATTATTGTAGTTGTTGTTTGTTGTTGACTCCTGAAATGAATAAAGTCTGAGTGAGCCTTCAAAGGTACAGACAGTAATCAGAAGCACCCCTCCAGTCTGACTCAACAAAAGGGGTGAAATGAAGACCAGACCAGAGTGTGGTCAAAGGCTTAATCCACAGCAGATCCTCCCCTCAGCTTGAATAAAGATTTGCAGCATGGCTCTCCACTGCGTCTGCTTGCTCCGGTAACAAGCCTCTTCTGTGACTGAGGAGGGAAAAAAAGAAAAATTCATAAGCAAAGGTAGCGAAGCTCTGTCTCCCCCTTCCCCATCACATAAAGGCATGCTGAGCCTCCCTGGAGAGGGCTGCAGTGGGGAGGCACTGGGGAGCATTCAAACCCTTCTCCCACACACTCTTCAGTTTTTAACCAGTCTTTTCCATGACCCACTGTGCACGCACGCCAAGCCAAAATAGATAATGAGGAATGTCAGCCTAGAAACTGAAAATCACCTCTACCAAGACCAAGCTGTTCCAGAGGACTGGCTTACATTCCTCAGCAGCTCTGAGTGATTTATTACCACCCCCCCCATCCCCCAACAAAAAAAAAAGCTTTCCGAAAGACATTCAGCTACACAGCTGGTTAATGCCAACTGGTTGTGACTCGCAATGAGTAATGACAACCCTTTGAGTCAATAGCTTTGTTCTGCCATGTCTGCATGATGGATCTTTTTTTTTTTAAATCTGTTTTCAAGATGTGCAGATTATCTGTTTCATGATTATTGTTTTTATTTTTATTTTTTTTAACTCGGCAGAGAACTATCAGACGTCATTTTCCCGTTTGGCCAGGTCAGCTGTGTTATCACGTTTCCGCGGCGCACGGGCCCAGCGCAGGAGATGTCCACTTTTCACTGCGCTCATCAACAGTAGATCCAGAGTCCATACAAACCCAATTAAGAATCAATTTGAGCCAGTGTCAGACAGTCTGGCGCCCGGAGAGGAGTAAATGCTTTTAATATGAACATTTTATCGTTGTCTCACAGTCCTCTACCGTCTAACAGTCTGCCATGTGTAAAGTATCTGTCATGAAGCCTTGGTCCTGTCTTCTACTACACTACACATGGCATGCATGCAAGGTAGGAAACAGATAGATAGATAGATAGATAGATAGATAGATAGATAGATAGATAGATAGATAGATAGATAGATAGATAGATAGATAGATAGATAGATAGATAGATAGATAGATAGATAGATAGATAGATAGATAGATAGATAGATAGATCTGAGCAGAGCCAGAGCCTCAGCAGAGCCGTTGGCCCCTAACTACTGAGTGGCAGCCAAGTAATGAGTCACGTCTCCTCAACACGTTCACTTGAGCATGAAGGTAGACGGTGGATGACAGTGACGTTTCATGCTGTTCTGGTTCAAACAATTAGTTCCCCCGTTGATTGGACGCAGCTCGGAGCAACGCGGGTGGAAAATGTTTTTCGCAAAGTTGTGACTCCGAAATGAAAACTTTCCCTCTTGTTTGTCTTATGGCTGCAGCCTCTGCAGCGGTGTTTGTTATTTTATAAGGCCAGTCAGGCTCGTCCGCCTGTAAAAAATAGATTTTTTTTCGCAGAGCAAGTGGAAGAGAAATTTACTCGTCCCACAGGATAATTAAAAAGCCATAAACATGATGTGCCTCTTTTCTCATTCATTGCTTTACCCACCACTGGGGTTACACGTGTATTTAATACATAGGTGTGTATGATAAAAGCCATAGAAATAAATGCCTACACAACTGCTGTTATGATGTTGTACAACAGTATCATCAAATACAAATAAATCGACCTGAGTTGTTCATCTGCCATCTGGTCTGTTCTGTTCTGCTTTGTTTTGTTATTGCATTGCCATTCTTCTGTCTGGGTCAGTTATGAAAACAAATTCATACAAATTCTAGTAATATCAGGCTTCTCTTATGTCTAGATCTCCTGCCGATTTAGATAGACGTAGCTCGGCCTTCTTCCTGGAGTGTGTCCCTGTTGTTATCCCTGTCATCAGGGGGTCAACATGGGGTCAGCATGGAGGTTCTCACCAGTCTGTGGCTTCACAGGCCCTGATACAGTGTGGTCTGAGAACCCTCTACTGTGACCATCAAGGTTCTCTGCACTTTCTGTACATGACATTGTACGTAAACGCCAAAGAATCGAAGGAGCACATGGTCTCACCCACCAAAGACGGTGCTTCTTTTAGCATCTTTCAGACATGTGAAAATCTGAATATTGACAGAGTAGATCTAGTATATATCCATTTAATTTGGGTTTCAATATCACAAACAACAAACTCATTAAAGGACATGTCAAAAGTTATTTGACACAAGAGCTATTTTGACTCATAAGATATATATTCCAGTCATTTTATTATTGTGTTCTTGTGTTTGAGAATAAAACAAATACACCTCAATATGAAATCAGTGATGATGCCAAATTATGATGTTTAATAAATGGTCAATGTATCAGCATTTCTATAGCTCTCATTAAAGAAAATGCTTCATGTGTAATGAAGAGAGGATATGTTAGAAAAGCGGCAGACATGCGTTCCTCTCACATGTATCCTGCCATGTATTTTTGCTTAAAGGGTTTCTTTCCCCCAATTTTCCTGGTGAGTTGCTTTGAAAATTAATTACTTCCAACCAACCCTTGAGAGGATAATATCTTCCTGTTTGGTAGATTTATTATTTATTGCGTCTGTGTTTGTGTCAGAGTTAAACAGTGTGGTATCCGTCTGAGCTGTGTGGACTAAAAATAGAGCCGGTCCCAGAATTCCTGCTTGACTGACAGGATTCCTTTTGCTGGCACGCAAATATGACCCATTTCTTATTTTTTACCACAAAGTTAACAACCTCCTTTATGTTATATTTTTAACAAAGGTGCTGTTTTATTTAACAAAGGTATTTTCTGCCAGGGCAATTATTTAAATTTATTTTAGTAGTTTTATTCCCCTGGGTGCATTTTTGACTTCAAAATAAAATGAAGTCTAACTTGGCATATGAATAACATAACAGTGTTAGGGAAACGTCCGTTTCTATCCGTTAACATTGAGTGGAATCATTAAATGCTGTAAATCTTTTTTTCTTCCTGTCACCCTTTTTTTTGTTGCCTTTTCACACAGAAACAATGAGCATCTGTTTCCATTTTTGTGCGTTTGAGCCTCTATGTGGAGGAGGGTAGACTCACTGCACAACAACAGAGCAACAACTCTTAGGACTACACTCTAAGATAAACACTCACCATTGGAACCTGAGTTAAAACAAATGTTCCGAGTGCTTTAATATGCTCGAGTATAGATTGAGATGCCTTCTTCAGATAAGCTTGTTTTTTGCGGCTGAGACCCGTTGATATTTTTGGAGCAAATCACACAGTTGGAAAGCAGCGACTCTGGTGCATTACGTTCATCTGTTCGGCGCTTTTACCCATATAAGAGCATTTTCACAGGCGTCCCAGGGACAGAGGAGAGGCGAGGGTTTGTGAGCCAAAAAGATCCAGAGAAGAGACAAGTCTGGATCCATGTTGCTTGTCAGATTTTATGCTTGATGTAACTTCTGTCAGCAAAGTCTGCAGTCGACACAAGTCTCATGGGGGGTGGGGGGGTGGGGGGGATGGAGGACTACATAACCTCCCGAAGGGAGAATATATTGTGTGGTTCTAAAACTCAAAGCATCCTCCAATGCAACTTTTAAGACCTAGATTAATAATTGAAAATGCTATTTATACCATGACTGACAGCTTATACTGAGGCTGCTGAAGGACCTGTTTTTAGCTGTTTGTATTGTTGCAAGCAATTGTGCAAAAAATATTTGCGTGTGATATACCTGTTTTTCCATGCACATGACATGCGATTAAGAAATATCTCATTTGCAGGTTTTCAACCAGACCTGCCTGCTCCAGTTCTTTGTAACTTTACACTTAGCCTGATGTGAGCGTTTAGGGTAATGCAAGTGGAGATTTCTCCAATTACAAGTGGTTCTGACATTGAGATCTGTTCCAGCGTTGCCTACGTGTTTCCATACAGTAACATTAGAAAAGACATTAGCTGCTAATAGGCAATCTGACCTATTCTCTCGTTTACAGAATAATGTGGTCAACATGTGACCTGACACTTTAGGATGTTTTACATTGCTGTTCAGTAAATAACGCTTCGCACCGAAATGACCTCAGGTGGAATGCATCACACCATCAGTTCTCCAAACTGCAGTGGAGTTGACTTAATAGGAACTCTGAAATGTGTGGATGTATTTATGAATAAAACTACAGCTTACCCACAGATATAGGCAATACAGCATTTAACTCTAGGGTACAGCGTTTTACTGTTGAAGGTTATTGTAGGTGCTGAGCTGCAGCAGACTTTTTTCCTTTAAAAGGGTCTTTTTTGACGTGGCAGCCTGGTTTAGTAAATAGGATTGAAGTTGTGGATAAAAGTGCCTCGGAATGTGGAGGAAATTGTGCAAACCGTCTAAGTAAGGGACGGATGAATTGCTGGTGCAAACCAACCCTTATGCTCCCCATTGAAATGAGTCATGAGGGTGGTCGAGTGCACTTGTGGTCGAGTCCTACAATCCAGCCAGTTCCATCAGGGAACCAGCATTACATGACGGGCACGATCACAGTGCTTCCCACCCTTTTACGCGCTTCCATATGATTACAAAACTATAGAAGGCAAGTCAACGCTGGGGAACAGCCAGCAATTGACTTCCTCTTCATGGCGAAAGAATGTGTCTGTCTGCAGAAGAGCGTTTATGAAATCCCATAGACAATCCTCAAGAAACGCTGTTTAGATCCTTTGATTTTACTTCTTTCAGTAAACAGCTTCTCCCCTTTAATTTTTTTTTTTTGAGATTGCCTTTGAATTTGTGGCTTTTGATCTTAATGAGCAAAACCGCCTAATAATGACTCAAGACTTACAGTATTTACCACAGCATTCCACGCAGCCCTCTCATTTACCACGCAAATGTTTGTCGAAACACCACAAGTTATTACATGAGGTCTTTGCCCATAATCTGAATGGCACATCGGATGAGGGAACACACATAAAGCACGAGGGAACAAAATCAGAGACAATAAGTAGAGGTGAAGGAACTCGCATTCTTAGACTCGGTCTCTCTGTGAGGTCGCTGTGGCCATAAAACCCCACAGAAACTTCGCCATCAAAAAAAAAAAAATGTAATTATCGCTCCCGTAATCCAATGTAACATCTGACGTTTGGACCCGTGAGAAACGGAGCGGCCTTTGTGTTTTAATGCATGTGGGTTGATGTTTTCTCCAGTTTCTGCAGCTAATTTTAAATCGCAAGTCGATCCAGTAACATAGATACCATTTCTAAGGAGTGGGTTGCAATGTATTTGAGCCCGAAATAAATTCATAACTAAATAGGCAATAAATCTAATACATCGCTGCATCCACATCACACGACACAACATAACCACAATGTATTGGTACATATTTTGTAACTGTAGTGCAGGATAAGCCAGCGGGAAATGAAACTTTGGTCTACGTTAAGCAGTACCTAGCAATCACTGGCAATCAGCATGAAGAGACATGGAGCAGGTTGTTTCATTGTTGCTATAAATTCATTGTTGTTCAAGCCATAGGTTCATAAAGACCAATAATTTTACAGCGTGATGTTTCTCCATCCAACACTCTCTGACCTCTCACAGTGAAGTTTATTTATAATTTCTGTTGAGTCAGCAGCAAAGCAGCATATCACTTTTAGTCCTTTTGTCTCGTTACCTGGGGTTTTGATTGCACACACTGAACACGGGCGAGAATGACAGGCTGCTGGAGACACAAAGCCAAGCCCGGCTTTTTCTGACGGCTTCATCACTCGAAAGAAAAGAAAACAAAGGGAGAAAGAAAGACGGAAAGGAAGAAGGAGAAACAGAGCCTGTGTGTATTTACGCATATACTGCACTGACCACAATGGATAAAACACCAGCAAGCTGGGCTCTCCTGGGTCGGCTCAAATAAAACAGAGGGTTTACGCTTTCAGTTGTAGCCCATAAATAAACATTGTTTTTCTAAATAAGAATATGTGCCAGTGGATCAGCATCATTACATCTGTTTTCTTTTACTTGGATATTCCTTATTATGTAAAAGTATGCCTCGGAAAACATGCAAGCTCGGCACTAATCCTCACACTTTCCCACTTTCCACCTGGTGAATTTGACCCAAATTCACATTTCCCCTACGCGACCAGGGGACAGTTTTTTGTTTTTTTTTTTAAATCAAAGCCACGTGTAACAGAGACCACTGACCCATCTAGATGCTCGGCTCACGGAGGAGAGGAGGAAAGGGAAGTGATATTTAAGCGAGCAACATTTCCAAAGTTGGTGACCAAGTGTTTGTTCTTAGTCCGACTTCTTTCAGGCAAACGTGTCCTTTGCCTGAATTTACACGACTGAGGTAGCTTTTATTGCAGCACAGCAAAGTGAGGGACTAAAAATAGGCATGGTGCTGGAGAAGAATGAAAGCTCCCACTCACAGTGAAATATCATGTTCAAAAGAGAGCGGCATGGGGCTGAACAGAAAAACCTGAGGAAAATGTTACCATAAACCTGCTTCCTGCTGGGCGGATCATTTCTCTTTGAGTACATTGATTGTTGAGAAATGACAACAGAACCTTGACTTGATCTTTCCAGGCTAAATGACAGGGCCTGTGCAGCGTATGGGAAATTGCATGTTGCCTGAGTGGAGAGGCGGCTGTGCAGAGACGCAGGTAGCGAAGCACAAGTCGACTTTGCGCGTCTCATAAGCCATTAGCGTGCTTTGTGGCGTTTCCCGGCGCTAATGCTTTCTAATGGTAGCTTTACTGTTGTGACAAATAAATCAGAACATTATGAAATACATCCATTTCTTCCCCTTTCTTTTGTTTGTGTTTTTTGTTTGTTTACGTAGCCTGCAGCTGGGCGGATCTGCAGCACTCCACGGATCATGACTAAATTATTAGAGATCGGCCCCGCACAAACATGTCGTTGTCCAGTTTGTCATTAAGATTGTATTACATTTGCCCACAAATGGCAATTTAATGCTAATGTTTTTTTTCAGTTTGCAGTAAAATCCTAAGGGGGTTTCAGCTTTTTGATGTAATTTTATCAACAAAAGCCACATCTTTTCCACTAATCTCAGTTACTGCTCCATGTTTTTGGGGGGTGTCAAGTCAGTTACTGCTCTGGCCTCCATTTGCAGCCATAAAATCGGGATTCACTTTGCCCCCCCATTTTCCATTGTAACTAACAAAGGAGGCATGTTGTGCCTTACAAAGGAAAGAGAGCACGGCCAGTGCAACAGAAAAATTCCTCTTTGCATCAGGGATAGTTTTTTTTCTCCCTGAAAGCCAAGTGTCTGTGGGAACTGTAGGAATACATTACACACAGATATTTGTTTAACTTTTTTTTGGTCAGTAAAAACACGATAACCAAAGATATAAACCTGTGGTTGGTACAATCTAGCTAATATGTTTGAGAAATTCCTGTGAGGATTTGTAGTGTGGCCAAATATTGGCCTTACCACACACACACAGTGCTGTTTTTATCTCTGGTTACAATACTTGTATTAGAATAGGACATTGTGCAGTTTATGTCCAGTTTGTCTCCTGACACAACAAGCCAGATATTATACTCTGATATAATAAATGTGATGTACGTGTATATATACAGTATGGCTGTAAGACTGTTCGGCATTTTGCACATATGCTTTCTTTGTGTTTGGACGTAAACATGACATTTCACAATATAATACAAATAAATGAACCAGCTATTTGCTCCAGCTAGGGTTTATTTATTTATTCATAAAAAAACATTCAGTATACAATCCAGCTGCATTACCATAAACTATTACTTAAAAAAGAAGCATTTCCTGAGGTGTCTAATCCATCACAGTCAGGTCTGTTTGTATCTTTATTGATTTTCATACGACTCGGAGATTAATGGAAACCAAGAGTTGGCGTCGCACATGAGGTAAACCTACAAAATAAGTATGATTATATATATATATATATATATATATATATATATATATATATCTCCTTGGATAATGCTAGCTTTCCACAATGCATTTAACATCCCACAGTTCTGGCGGCAGTAATAAAATTCGTAGAGACGCACTCGATATTGCAATGTCTCGCCATGAACATATGGACGGATAGCGAGTGTTTGCCCATGACGTGCATCTGCATCTGAGCTGATTACACTGCTGGTTTAGGTGCATGTGTGTTTGAGATCATAGGACTACTGGATTCATTTCTGTGGGAGGTTAAGGTAGAGGGTTAAGCCCTGTCATTTTCCTTTCCAGAAAGAACATCTCACTGAACATATTACACAGCCCACTTGTTTTACCGTATGCAACGCGGCCGCACTCCTTCCACTGCTCACACCATTCATTAGTACTTTTCCTGCTGTGCATATCACACCTACGTCACTGACATACAATAGACGCATTTGTTTCTTCTGCACACCATTATTCATGCTGATTATTTTCATTGTTTGTTCGTTTACTTTTTTGTTTCGTATGAAACATTATTTTCATGAGCAGATCCTCTCAGCTAAAGAGACAATATTGCACTTAATAAAATAAATGAATAAATGAAACCTTCCTTATGTAACCTTCCTACCTTCCTTCCTCAGTGTATCGAGCAATCACTTGTGAGATGATTGTTGTTATTGTTGTTTATACTGTTTGCAGTGAGAGATAGTGAGAAGAGGAGATCTCCTTCCTGTGGTTTTATGGCCCTGTCATGCAGAGAATTTATTATTATTTACTTTGCAGCACAAATGTTTAATTTGCTCACTTGAATATTTGAATATAAGTTTTTAGGATAATGGTGCGTTTTTGCATTGACCACTTTTACTCAAAACTTTATTTCATTTCTTTCATCACACAACAACAATTAATTAGACGCAAACTACAGCCTGCGCCCCTGAAATGACAAGATCATTCAAATGAGCGTGTTCCTCATATGAAGCTCTTTCAGGAACACGTTGTGAGTAATGCGTGGCCTTCCACAGTGGGCTCTCCTCTCCACGTTAAACACAGCGGGGAATCCTGATATAAACATGGACGATCCCGGTCCACGCGCGTGCCCGCGTCTTAACCACGTGCAGGAAAAGTGAACATCGCGTGAGCTTTAATATCAGCTTTAGTCATAATTAGGAGTCGGATCCGGTCCGTGCGCAGTGGCCGATCCGCTCCGGGTTTTGCGCGCTGCTCCTCACAGCCAGCTGCTGCAGAGCAGGGGACCGGTGCGCCGGAGCTCCTCGCCTTGTTTGCCTCCAGTCCCGGCTGTAGCTCCGACTGTCCGCACGGCGCGTGGCTCGGCCGCATCGGGAACGACCAGGAGAGCACGGAGAGGCCGACTGGGGACGTCCCGGTATCCCTCTGCGGGGCTGTGCCTGCGACACGAGCCGCCCGAGACTTGGACCCAGACTTGACGGTGCGTCAGGACGCGCGCGGAGTTTTCGTGTTGCGGCGAGAGCCGGACGCATCTCGTCTCCTTCAAGTGATCCCGTTTCATGCAGTGTGCCCGTGTCGCTCCGGTCGGAAGGAGCCGAGGAGAGAGAGGAGGAGGAGGAGGAGGGGGAGGTAGCGATCAGTACTTCTGGACAGACCCTCTCGCCATGGAGCTTCCCGTCCGCTCCCGGACGCACAGGCGCATAGAAGAGCAGGTAGCTGCCAGGGGAAACGCCGCCGTCTGCCCGCTGTGAGGAGCCCGGAGCATGCAGCCCACAGCCCGGCGCCTTTGTGCTTAGTTTCTGGGGGCCTCTCGTGAAGGAGCCGCGCGGCGGAGGAGAGGGGCTCCTCCTGGTCCTCATCGAACATTCACACTCTTCCACATTCTTGGCACGACGCACCACTGTGAGTATTATTATCGAGTCCTGAGCAGAGATGCTGGCTGAGCCTCTCTGATCAATACCATTTATTTACACTCCCAAGACACAGGATAAGGCACAGGGAAGGGGCCCCCAGACTCCCCCAGCAGTTTCTAAGTGTCGTGTATATAGTGTTATATAGTGTTATTGTGTTGCGTCTGGAGCCCCCAGACCTGTGCATGAAAATGAAGTTGCCTGGCTCCATGGACGTAGATTTGTGTCTGCGTGAAAAGAAAATGAAAAGCCCTTTTTTTCAGTGGTGCCTTTTCTGCCACTTGACAAATATAGTGAAAACAATTCCATTGAAGATGCTTTAAGATGATGGAGATCAGGGTTTTGTTTGTAGACTGGAGGTAGACACAATGACTAAGCAGGTCCCGGATGCGAATCAAAGAGCTGCTCAGGCTAAATGGGGGGTTGATTTATATGGCGTTCAGCTGTGATCATCAGCGTGATAACATGGTGGAAGAAAAAAAACAAAACAACAACAGAAAAACAAAAACATCTCCACCCAGGCCAGGACACCAGGAGCTAAGTAGCTGCATGTCAGTTACTGTCTCCATTTACCTCTCCATTTTGCAGCTATAAAATAAGATCATTTCACAGGGCATGTATAATTCACAGACCTGAGGCAGCCATGTGTGATGATGGGACACACGCACACACACACACACAAACACACACACACTTTCGCTCCCTCTCACTCACACATATACACACCGAGTTTTTACAGGCCAAAGGAGCCGTATCTCATTCTCACGTGAGGCTTTTGGAAATAGGGCCACATCGACTCGAGGAGGAGAGAGAACCCAGGGGAGCGCGTCTGTGGTGGGCTGAAATATCAAGTTTAAATAAAGTCCACATACGATCCACGCTGTCAGAGCCAAATCAGGGCCGTGGTGCAACATTATATAAGACGCACTGGCAAGTTAGGAAACTGGGAGCATCCCTGGCACACGCTTGTATAAAAGCCGTTGTGAGGAGAGGTGGTGTAAGATGATGACTCTTCAAACCTGGTTTTCAGCAAAACAGCAAACCAGCGCAATTGTAATGATAGAAAACTGCTGCGTTATAGAAGGGGAACGCAAGTGTTTGCATCATATCACCCACTAGATGGATAAAAATGGTGGTGGATGTGGCTGTTTAATTCTGTCATAGCCATCACTGATTTGCGAGGAGTAAAGGTCACGTCTGTCTTTGCCAGTCGGCTGTAACAGGATGTTTTTTTTTATTGGTGGATATAGATGTTGCACAGTGGAAATCCTACATTTCAGCTCGAGTAGTTTTTCTTTAAAACTGAAGAATCCTGGGGCAGAGAGAAGGACAGGGTGGGGGGGTTCGAATGTGCTGCTGCCTCCACCCTCTCTCTCTCTCTCTCTCTATCTCCACTCCTTCTCTCACCCGCCCCAGACCTGCTGGTTTGGTCCATTTGTCTGTGTTGTCTTGGGAGGAAGTGCCATCACATCTCACATTGCGCAAATGGTTTCAATGCGCGCCAGTGTGAATTCTAGCGGCTTTTTGTAACTGCCAATTTCCATATCAAAGTGTCTGCATTTCAATGGGGAGAACTTGAGCTCCCAGCCCCCTTCCTCTGAGCAGTTTTGTCCTGATAGAGTGCTGCTGCCGCTGGTGCTGGTGGAGGCTAGTGTCAGGATTGCTGGACGCTGCAGTCGAGTGTGTGTGTGTGTGTGTGTGTGTGTGCGTGCGAGTGAAGCAAGTGTTTGTTTTGGAAGCAGATTTGGTGTGGATTGGGAGAACTTGTTGGCCATAATCTAACACCAGAAGCCGTGTATTTAGTGGAAATGCTGGAGGCCACTCAAAGACGCGGTCATGTTAAAAAAGAAAATAGATTTTGTCCGTTTAAAACACCCCCTCCCTCAGTTTTCCTCAGGCCGAACGCACAGCATTATCCGGGGTCTGTGTCTTCTTGTCAAGGGGAGAGGAGACCTACTGGAGGGTCTGTGGTGAGAGGAAGAAGAAGCATAAATAAGTTGCCGAAAATCTGTTTACACATTTCGACTGGTCTCTAAAATGCCTGGCTTCCAAATGCTATCTTCCAAAATAACTGGTATTATTCCACATTTGGTGACAGTCGATGTGAAGACTACCTTGTGGTGTCTGATTGTTTTTCTCTGGCAGAGATAATATTTACCCCCCCGTTTTGTGCAGCTGCTGTTTGTCAGGAGAAATAATGCGGCAAGATGATGTTTATTTTGATGGATTTTGTGTCTTTTTTTCCCCTCCCCTTCTCTTTTGTCTTGTGATCCGTGGCTTAATGTTCTCTGCAATCTTTAGTTTAATAGATAAAGAAATAAAAACAGGCATTTGCAACAAGCACAGAAAAAAACCCCAGCTCGCTTGCCTTTGTGCTTGCCGTTACTTTGAAAATAGGATCGGCACAGGTTAATAGCGAAAGAAAGTGCAGCGCGTGAGATGTTATTACACAGAGAGCAGGGAATGTAAATGCCATTAGGAGCAGCAGTAGGGGTCGGCGGCCCCTTCGTGGTCATCCCGCTCCTGGGTAATAACATGAGCCAACTGCTCACCAACCTGCTGGAGAGGAGAGCTTGCTCTCTTCCGCTCCTTCCCTTTGTTTGGACACAGCAACGTCAGAAAACTTAGGGAAGGGTGGGAGGTTGATGCCAGAGGGCAGGAAGGAGTGGGCGAACAAAAACGGGGCTTCACCTGCCATCTTCACTCACAACAAGCGGGTTTGACAGCTGTCTTGTCCTCTGACACGTCCACTGTGAAAAGTCAGACAAACGAACCGACAGAGGGAGGGATGAGTAACCGTGGACGGGACGGTTGTGACGTGACTGCTCTCAGAGGAGAAATAATCTTTACATCTGTTAGGTCGTTTTGTGATTGTATGGCGTAATAGTAATAGTTTTCTGCATGGCGCATGTGTAGGTGGAACAGGGCGGGAGCGGTAGAAAGGAAGCTAATGCATGAAGTTTGTTGAGTGAAGAAGTGAGAGTGGAGGGTAAGGCGGGCTGTGGTGAGCCGAGCTGAGTCTGGTTGTTCAGATGATTAAAAAGCCACTGAAGAGGGGAGCTAGATGTGTTCTGCTCCGTCGAGGCTGCTGTCGGTGGAGGAACCGGCATCGTTGCTCTTTCCAAGATGAATTTCTTCCTGCTGCAAAACAGTCCAGAGCCTGGAAAGTCGTATCTGATTCTTTGGGGCTGATACCAAACCTGACATAAAGTAATGATGCTGAAAAAAAAAAAAAAGCTCAAATGGGATCGAAGCTCCACTCTGGTCGCTGTCATTTGGCCTGTTACCCACAGGAAGGAGCAGTGGGAGGGGAAAAACATAGAGAGCGGGTTTAAAAAAAAAAGAGAGAGAGAATTTAGTTTGTTTAACAAAGTGCTTTGGTGCGAGCTTCTCCTTTAAACTGCAGAACTCCATCATAGCTATTTTGTGGCTCGCCTCAAAAATAAGGAGACAGATGAGTGAAACGAATGATTATGCGTTTGGGTTGTTAACCCGACGGATGGATGTTATGGTCTCGCTCCTTTTCACTGGGAAAACACATCCGAGGGAGGAAAATTCCCTCCCATGCTCCCACCTTCTGTGTTTAAAATGACAGTTAACTTTCCCCTACTGGTTTTGAAATGGATGTTTAATGATCAACAGAGGCTCGGAGCTCGGGTCGAGCAGTCAGGCCGGCTCTGAGCCTTGAAGCCTGGAAAGCCGCTGCTGTTGTCGTTTAAGGAGGCTCCTGGTTCTTGAGTGATGGATCATCAGAGGTCTCTTCGGGGTGTGTGTTAACCCTTTGGTGCGTGCAGATCTCTCCCGGTCGGGGAGCCGTCGGCAGCGTGTGATGGATGTGTCCCGGGTCTTTAGGCTCCATCTATCAGAAGATTAGCACTGACCTGCGAGTTGTCTGGGCCGCCCTCGGAGCTTCTTCTCCATCGCCGGCTGACATTAGCATATGAGGCCACAGCTCCGTCTCAAGGGGATACGGAGATAGTGTGCTTTATTTGGTTCTGTCATAGTGTAGGTCACAGGAAGTGTGCAGATTAAAGGCTGAGGGCTTTGTGTTGGTATTAGGTGTATCTGACAGGTCATCTGTCTTCAGCCTGGAAACGCTTCTCTCGTCTGCGACTTCCTAAATAGTATCATATAATTATCTGAGAAATTGAGGATCAGACAGTGCGTCACTGCAGAAAGATCTAACCCGGCCCTCTTTCACGGTGTTTACCAACCACATAAAAATGTAAATCACCTCTCCAGTTTGGTGTAACATTGTTATTTTTCATTTTGCACTGGAAAAAAAAAAACGCACCCACAAATACATAATCAATAGGGCCCCCACATATGAACCACTTATTTTGCATTCAAGGGCTAAATTCAATATTTTTTAAAGTTAATTCACTTACTTCAGCTTCAGAGTCTCATAAATTATCATAACAGCCCTCCACGTTTAGTGCCTCTTCTCTTGCAGTGCATCTTCTCTCCAATACTTAAATGGCACTTCCCACGTTAAGACACTTGTTGTTGTTGGCTGTTGTTGTTGTTGTTGTTGTCGTGGCTTTAGGTATAGAGAGACTACTTTTAAAGCCAGTCATCATGGAGTTGTGCACCTGTCGCCTGCCAGTCTCCTCTCTGGCTCGTCTAATGGCTTTTTGATGCCTACTTGGTGTGGTTGTGATGAAGCCAATGTGTTTTCAAGGTGACGTGGATATTGTCGGAGCCCTTGAACATTCCTCGGGCTGTGATTGGCAGGCGTTGTCGCAGACGATGAGAAGCGGTGGGAGTCACACGGCAAAGAGAATCTATTACCCGGGATGGCGAGGCATGCTTTCACAATGTGTCAGTGCAGTCAGCCATCTTGCTCTTTCTGTGTGTCTGTGAAATAGTCCCTCCTCGGCGCAATGAGGGAACAGCTTTCAACTCTAATTTTTGTGGCTGCCACAAGTGATGCTACTGATGTTTTATACCAGGGTTTCATACCATGATGAATTATCGTGTCGAACCAAAAAAAACATTTAAGCGTTAATCAGAGCTGGTGTGTAATCTGTTTTATGACGGCTGGCAGTCAACATAGAAAATAAAAAAAAAATAATACATTTTGAAAAAAGGCTCATGTAGAATGATACAGAAAATTTAGCTAAGCCTTTTTTTGTGGGGTTGCGTTGATTTCCTCCATTTCAGGAACACACACACACACACACACTCTTGTACATTTGTGTTGGTGAGGGCCATATATATAAGTACAAGTTTCACTTACACACACACACACACACACACAGACACAGAACAGAGTGCAGTCTCAGAGTTGCGTCGAGAGGAGGAATCTTGTTGTTGATCAGCCAAGCAAATTTGAAGCGAGGAGTTGTGATTGCTAATCACTTCACTGCTGAGTTTTAATTAGGAGACCCATAAGCGTTCTGTCATTTCTCAGCAGAGCATAATCAAGCATCAGATCTACTTAAGAGAACAAATAATTAGTTTTCTTAGTAGCCGCGGCTACAAAAACAAGCCCAAGGTTTTTGCTGTGTTGAAGTTTGGCGAGTGTTTAAACTCGTCCTTGCATTGGCTGGAAAATATAATTACCACTGTTTGTGAGAGAATGCGCTGTACACGTTATCTTAAATCACATCTTTACTTTGTTAATGGATAAAAAAACAGTATCTGGGGCATAGCAGCCATGCATCGGCACGTTTAGTGCTTATCGCTGCAGAAAGTTGAATCCGATCGTACACAATTTTCTCGGAGATGGCGCTATAGATCGGACTGAGCTTATTTTCAATGGGCAGGTTTCTGTCCTGTGCTCCTAAGACCTTTGTTAGGACATTTTAATTACACCAGAGCTGGGTGTAATTGATCTAGGCTTAGAGGGATTTCACTGTCAATGAGAAGGAGCCTGGGCGTTAATACAGCCAAGCAAACGCTTCCACCTCTGTGCTGCACACACACACACACACACACACACACACGCACACACACACACACACACGCACGCACACGGCGTAGGGGTGCGTCTGTTCATTGACTATCACTTATTTCAGCGAGGCATCTGTCTTTTATGTGCAGCGGTTAAATTCACACAACACCGCAGACAAGTCTCACTCCGCCTCCACTTTAATATCTGTCGTCAGCATAGTTGCCACCTGGAGTGGAGCACTTTCTTCATGGCTCAGTATTGTCACCCGCCATCTTTAAAAATTGATAAGGCTGTTAGATAATGCTTGCCGATGAGGTTGAATTATTGATGGGCTTGTTTGTATGAGTGGGACACGGCAGGCTTTTAACTCTCTGAGCTGGTGGGTCTCTTATTCGGTAACTAAGGGACACTGCACAAACACCCAAAGGAATGATGTACCAGAGGAGGAGGAGGAGGAGGAGGAGGAGGAGGAGGAGGAGGGAAAAAACGAAGGCAGGGGTCTGAAAATAAAATAAAAGAAGCATGCATCCTTTACACTACTCCTGGGCTAAGCCACAGCACAAGGGAAACTTGGCAGCAGAGAAAAGCTGTGCCTCGACTGAAGCCTTTTCTCTGAGAAGTGTTGTGGTGGCAGCGTATTTGTTGCGTATGTTGTTTTATACGTGGGTACACTGCACTCCGCTTGGCGTCTCATATATATGTGTGTGTGTGTGTGTGTGTGTGTCTATATATAGGTGTGTGTGTGTGTGTGTATTTGTATGGGAGTTTTGAGGTAACAATTAAACTTTGTTGCCACAAGAGTTGAGACGATTAGTTAAATAATTAATTAGTTTCAATTGACTGGCTCATAATCAGGTGGTTGAAAGAATGTTCGTCTATTTCGACAGTCAAATCGTTGTGTGTGTGTGTGTGTGTGTGTGTTTTTTTTTTCAGGTCCAAACGCAATCTGTTCTCTGGTGTTTGGATTCATTTTCTACTGTTGGCTGTTTAATGTCATAGTAAAACGAGAGGATTCTGTGTAATGATGTGTCATAAATGTATTAACATATGGAGTTGCTTTTAAATACAGTAAAACAATATATGTATAGGAATTATAAACATTATTTGTGTAGATTTATTGGCTGCGGTGGTGTATACGGGGTAACGTGGGGTTGCAGTGCCTCTATCTGAATATACTTATGGCACCTGAGGGGCGGCAGAGGAGCCACCTGTCTCCTGTCAGCCTACTGTCACTCCTCATTATTGTCCACAGCCATTGGTTTGGAATAGTGTTCGTAGCTGCTGGTGTCATTTCAGGAAAACGTCTAGAATTCGGTGCATGTCTGAAAGCAGCTATATGTTATGATCGGTACAACTAGAGTCCTGTAGTTTTCCAACAAGCATAGGTCAACTCTCATCCACTGGCTACTGACAGCAGATGGTGACTGTACCTTCAACTGCCCTCGTAAAGACAGTTTCCCCCCCACCCCCATTTTGGTTCCCTCTGTGCCACCATATTTATAAAAAAAAAATCTCAGAGTAAGAAACCACACAGACTGCAATCTGCTTTTAAACGGTGAAATGGAGGTTTGATCTGCTCCTTTGACCCTGAATGACAAACTGTGTATTACGTGCCGCAGACAGGAGGGACGTCTCTCTCTCTCTCTCTCTCTCTCTCTCTCGCACACATAGCTGCATGTCATTAAAATCTCCCCTTAACTGCTAAATGTACACCCTGACAGCTGTCCTGGTTCTTACAGCAGCCACTTTCATCATTGTTCCAATTCATTCTCTATGCGCTCGGAAGGCCCTCCAGTTTGCATTACAATGGGTTGAGCAGAACAAACTCATGGAAATCGGGGTAAAGCGTATAATTTGCCGTGCTGAATTGTCCTTCAAGACAGATTTTTTTTAGTACAATTTAAATGTGGATGTGGATGTTGTTAGCTAAAAAATTTACAACATCTCACCCGGAATCTTTGTGTTTTTTTTTCTCATTATCTCACAGAGTTGCTGCATTGAAAACACAAAATCTGGCCGGTGTTGCCTACAGTGATAGGACCAGATGTTTTGGAAACTTATTTAGTTGTTTAGAAACCATGTTGTGCAATTATGTTTCATGCCTGTCTATTGTGACTTGTTACAATCCAGCTTGCATTTGTTAGGAGACCTTTGTTGTAACACCAGGGGTGAGGCCGAGACATTTTCGGCCCACTGGTAAACCTGCAGTGGTCCATCTTTGAAAAAATGAAAATGAAGGGGTTGTAAATAACAACCCGGGGACTGTGTCAGAGAAGACAGGAAGAAAGCAGAAAACAGAAAAGTAATTATGTGCAAAGAAAAGAGAAAAACAAGTCCAACCAGCACCAATTTCCCACCGGAAATGCTGCAGATTGATGCCTGTGTTTTGGTTTCCAAAAGGAACAGACAGAGTGGGTGGACAAATTAATAGAAACCAATTCCGAGAGGGGAAAAAACGACTTTGAATAGAAAACAACACAATTGTCATCATAAGTTACACCTTAAGTCAGTATATGTAACTAAAATAATGAAAGTTAAGTACACTGGCCCTTTAAGAAGTCCTGTTGACATTAATGTAATATTAATTTTGCGTTAAAGAAGGAGCCCTATCATCTTTATGGTCATTTTGCGGGGCTGTTGTTCACCGTGCTAATGGAGTGTGACTGTGCTGATACCAACTCGTATTTTGCCATAATGATTCTGGCCCTTGTGAAAGTGATTTGTGCCTTTGAGTCCAGTGACCTTTGTGTTTTAAGGCTTCACACACCAAATAACTTGGGTTGATGCCGTGTTCAAGTGTAACAGCACAAACACGATAGCCACCACTTTGCCTCCGAGGGGCGCATTACGGCCCCCGAATTAAGTCAAATGAATGCATGTCCGTCACCAAAGACAGTGAATGAATAGGGACCACACAAAACGTCCACAGTTGGAATGAAGCCCATATGCTGATCACGCTGGGATAATGTGAAGCAGACACATTCTGGACAAAAAAGTGCTGGGGCTCGGGAAAAAAAAAACAAAGTTAATCTCGCTCACTCCATGACGGTGAAGTCAGAGGGACGAACGTATCGGTGTACCATGAAGTTGTCCCTGCGTCTCCTGTTCAAAGAGGCTACATAGCTTGAACGTCAATAGGAAAAAAGAGCGTGAGCATGAAGTGTAAATCAGGACGTCAGCGGAGACACTGGATGATGTTGATATCTGGTTAACAGTTCGTGTTCTTGGATTTAAAAGTCACGTCTCTCTGTCTGACACAAGACACTTGGACATAACAGCTGTTATGGCTGAAATACAAGGAGGGAATGGAGATGCTTATATTGCTGGCAGATGTGAATACATTGCAGTTGGAGTTACGGGACTGTTCAACCAATGCTAACGTGTGTGAACTTTAGAAATGGTGAAATTTCTGTTCATCATGTAACAGTTTGGCTTCTGAAATGTTGGAAATTAATGAAAAAAAAAACCCTGTTTTCCGCACGCTCGTGGTGATGTTTTCAAAACCCGCTGATATTCCGGTTAATGTGCGCGTGTAAAAACAGCTAAATGATTAACTCTCAGAATAGTGGCCCTGTAATTTCTTTCATCAGACTAATTGAATAGCTGACTGATAATTGCGGCTCGAGTAATGAAAATTAAACACAAATTTAAGCGTCATCAATGTGTGAATTGGATGCACATTGAATTTTTTTCAAAATAATTTTTACGTCTACCATCCATTTGGAAAAGCCTGTTAATTTGACCAGTAACGTATGCTCAATGCTGATCATGTGCGTATGAAAACAGGAAACGGCGCCTCAGACTTATGTGTCCTCCTCGCTCTCTAGACCCTTGTGTTCAATCTAAATGAGTTTTTCTCTGCTACACTCTCTACTCCGCTCAAGGACTGTTGTCTGCTCAATTTGCATATATTTATATATGTCTTAGTAAAAACTTGCTGCTTTTGGCAAAAGAAAAAAAAAATCTTTTTGTCTGTTATGTCATGAGCGCTGTTTGGATGGGTTCAGTATACACAGCAGGCGATTTGGGCACGTGTAATTGAAAACAGTGTCATGTCAGTACATTCGAGCTCCAGCTGAATCGTCAGTAACTGGATTGCAGCATCAGAGCAAATCCTGGACCTCCTGGGCTCCTGGTGACGCGTCGGCCTGTTCCCTGTGAAATGACAGCGCCGAGATAGTTTACAAATAACGTGCCATTTTCTTTGGGAGAGGAAAGCGCTCTCTGGCTTTCACCCGAAACTGAGATCACCGCGGCCCAGATGCAACATTTCCTCTCCCTTTTGTTTAAACGAGTTGCTGACAGTTCTGAAAATCATGTTTGATTATTACGATACTTTTTTGTTGCGCTGGCAGCACATGAGTGGATTCCTGTAAAGCTGGAGACTGATTACACAAATTTCTGCTCGCCTGCATGTTGTTGATTAACAGCGCAGATGTTGTGCATCAGCAGTCACTTTACATACATGTTGCTGAAAACCAGCGCTCGCCGGTCAGCGGCTACAGTGTGTTAAAGAAAATTTAACATCGTGTCCATATAATTTCCCTCAGAAGGTGTATACATCAACACACCACCTGCGGGGAACACGTGAATGAAGTTGTTGTTCGAGTGTGTATGCGTGTTTGTGCGCGTGCTGCGTGTTGATGCGGGGGTGTCGTTGCTAAGCCAATTGTGTTCTCTTTGCCCTTGTTAGGGAAAAAAAAAACTGCTTTAACATTGGAGTGAGCTGGAGGTGAGCAGTGTGTGCGTGGGTGTGTTTGTGCGTGCGGATGAAGAGCGTGCAGGGGGAGTGCTGGATTTATGTGCGGCGGAGGCGAGAAGTGAGGCTTTCAGTAAATTTATGAAGAGACTGATTGAAAGGAGAAGCCTCTCTTTTCTGTGTCAGCATCGCGGCGCTCTCTGCTCCTCGCCACTGACCTTCCTGCTTAACCAACTGCTCCGAGGTCATGCTATTCATTTCAGTGCCAAGCGCAAACCACTACTTAGCTCGAGAGAAGCATGTAGCTGATTAGCAGTAAATGAAAATGACATCTCAGTCCCTTTCTATATACACACACCTATATATTAAATAATCTTATTCAGTTTTTGTGAAATACAAACACATGCATATCCTCAACAAGCTGTTGTTTAGGATAAAGTCAGATGAAATAATTGGATGATTATTTACTAGATGGAGGGGGAAAAAAAATGAACCTTCAACTATTTTGCAGATTCTTAATGCCAAGTATGAGCTGTTTGCAGCTTCTCAAACATAGCTATGAATAAACAATTAGTGCAAACTGGCCAATATGAACATCTCTGGAGCTGCGTTTATTTATTTTTTTTTCAAATTATGCAAAAAATTCACTAGGTCTGTTTGGATGTTATGAAATGAGCATGTAAAATGGGCTGTTTTGGGATATAGCTTTGCAATTAAAACAAAGAAAAGAAACAACAAAACAAACACGTCTCTCTCTTTCAACAGGTACAGCCCCAAATCAACCATCCACCCATCTGCGTTTCCTGTTCTTAGCACTGTTAAGTCCACATCTTTGAGTTTGGGTTTATTGTTTAGGAAAAAGCCACTCTCCTGGACCTGAATTACATTTACCACAATTGTCTGACATTTCATTAACAACCATTTACCCAAATGTATAAAAACCACTAATCAGTAGTTTATTTCCTCTGTCAGATGAACTAGACTGTGATAATAACTAAAGAATTCCTCTGCAGCTTTTATTATTTTATGCACATGCGATTTTAATGCAAACATCCACATCCCCTTTTCCCTTTTCTCTAATTGTCTGCTCCTCCACCCAGCAGCCCCTTTGATGACTGCACACCTCCATCGCTTCATTTTGCTTGACACTAACCAGCTTGTTCAGCAGGGGTCTTCTTTGTTCCTTGTTTCTCCTCACTTAACTGAGCCTCTTTGCTTACCCCTCTCTGTTTCACTATGTCCATCTGCCCGCTGGCACTATCTTATCTCCTGCCTCAATCATTTGGCCAAGAGCCGCTGAACACACCAACTGTTGTGTGTTCTCAACAAAATAGCTTTGCACCTTTTCAGGGTTTTTTTGTCTGTTCAGGCCTTTTATTGTTGCTAAGGTCGCTTTATATTTTATAGTCATTGAGAAAAGAGAAGGAAAGAAGCTGCAGTTGAAGTGGCTTGAAGGAAATTTGTGCACATTCAAATATTACAGGAGCTTGTTAGGACCTAATTAGTAAACATAAGAGGTCCTGTGATCTATTAACCACTTTCACAAAAAACCTGTAGATACAGTATATGGTGCTTTCACTCGTGCATTACAACCCTGGACTAATCTAAACATTACATGGATGAACTCTATGTGTAACGGATGTTAAAGGTTCAGTGCAACTGGTCCAACCATCGTCCACTCCCTGGTACAACAGTCATTGTGGAGTGTGGTTTAGCCGAGGTGGGAATAAAGCTGTTCCACAGACCTCAGAGTGTGTTGATAATCCTCCTCCGCCCATTGCTTGCATTGAGTATCAACAGTGAATTAGAACGTGTCTGACAAGTCCATTGTTTGCTATCAACTGTATGTGAAAGGACTTGTGAGGAAATGGTTAAATAGATTACAGGAGCTAAAACTCAATCTGCGGCCATCGTGATAATACATCTTTCCAGTCACGTTTAAAGGAAAAATTTAAAAAGTTGTTATGACTTCCACAAAAAAACCTGCTGTTTTGATGGAGTTGAACACCTTGGCCTCAGTGACATTGATTAACATTTTTTTAAAATTATCTCAGACTGAACCTTTTATTGTAGAAACTCATCAGTAGATTTAGAATTAATTTACAACGTGCTCTAAATGCAAATGTCGAACATTGTGTTGAACTTAAAACAGATTTTTTGACATTTTGTGGATTGACCAATATATATATATAATATATGTGATGGATAGAATGATATATCAGTTGTGTAGAATTACTCATCATGTGTCCATTTAACTGGCCAAAGGATTTCACAATACTATCATAGAAAACAAACAAATTCACAACGCAAGTTTAAAACAGTGAAAACATTGACATTGTTCCTTTAAAATAAACCCGTTCATCTGATCATGTCGACTGACTAATCATATCATATATGGAAAAAAAAGCAACTGTTCTATTGTGCGTAGGCGTAATCCATGGTTTTCATCATCTTTATCTGAACAGTTGGACACTGTATCAGCTCTGTGTTGATAAAACTGGCTCTGAAGTTGACGGCAGTGTGTCTACATCATTGGTGGAGCCAAGGAAATGACATCATGTCCCTGTAGGGTGTGAAGGCGCAGCCTTGACAGGACTAAAATGTTCCTTGGGAACATCACGGTGCGCTGAGGACAGAACAGTGTGTCTGGAGGCTGTGTTTTCTTAGTTCCTGTCGTTCCCCGCCCCCTCAACCTCTTACCCATCAACCCATTTTCTGATGTTTGAAATTCTCCCCTCACATGTGCGTCTTTTTTCGTTTCCTGAATGTAGGGCACGGAGGCGGGGCAGAAAGTCCTCGAAACCGGTGGTTAGTCAAAGAGTGGAAGACGAATCATTGTGTTGGCAGGACCCAGCTCCACGCAGCCACATCTCTGTTTCACTTGTGGGTTTCCAGCGAACACTTGGACCTGCGCATTAGTTTTGTTTCAGTCTTACTTGATATGTATGTATGCGCTCTTTATCTCGCTCCTCCCGGCGTTGACAATTGAAAATAAATTAACATTCCTGGGCTTTATTTTTGTCTTCGCTAAGCCTGTGGAGAAAACTTGGAGGCGAATGCAGGAGGTCAGGCCGTACTCACAGGCTGTCAATCCTCCGCCGCGACCCTGCCGCCCCTTTCTTTCTCCCCCCTTCATTCTTCTCCTCCTTTGCTCTCTCTCTCTCTCCCATCCATTTAGTCCCACTCGGCTTACACTCTCCCCAACTCCCCCTTCTCCCACTCTCCCTTTCACTGGACTCCTCTGCAGCTTGAGTTAGGCAGACACAAGCTTTGTCAAAGGAACCTCACATCCATTCAGACGGCTGTTGCACTCGGCCTTGTATTTCATGTTAAGACATGTGGGCTGTCTCCCTCCATCCATTTATTTTAATTATGTTTTAATTGCTTGCTGTCCTCTTTTAAACGCTTGCTTATTATTTCTATCAGTCTGATGTGAAGAATTTGCCGTGGACTATGATTTTCTCCATTATCTTAACTGATGATAGATTTGTCCCTGTGGGTTTCCACTGGAGACAAAAGAAAAACAGATGTTGTGAATGTTTGCAGATCATTTTTCATTGCGTCTGTGGATATTTTTTCATTTTGTTTCCAGAAACACACACACACACACACACACATACACACACACACACACACACACACACACACACACACACACACACACACACACACACACAAATATATGTATGTGTATATAAAGGATGCAATTTATATATTACATCCTTTATATACATGCTTGCATTTTTTAAGAAGAGGAACTCAGGGTGTTTGAGCTCATTAGATTTAGTGTAGGTGGTGACAGGCACAACTGTAGAGCCTTTTTTTTTCTAACACTTCGGCGTCAGTGGAACATGATGATCATTATGTGAAAATCACTGGCCGAGCTACAAGTAACCTCATTTCCCAGGCTTCAAGCGGGGTTGGGGGAGTCGTCATAGATAATTCCTCAACACAATCGCTGAGCGGTAACGATGCCACGTTTACCTCTTCAAATGGTTTTCTGCTTGAAAACACCTTCGCCCCCATTGCAACCTTCATCCACCCGCCCCCTGATGTGAAATGATGATTTGTCTGTCGGTTCTCGCGTAGAGAATCTTTAAGTTAATCGCCTAATCCTTTTATCTTAAGTCCAGACCAATTCAGTGCAGAAGGTCCACCAAACAAAACAGTGTTTTTAGGAGGATGAGCAATTCTGTGCCCGCCATCGGCTTAGGAGAGAAAGCACACGTGTTACTCAGCGGGGCGACGGCTGATCAGGAGAAGGAACCCGGGGTGGGGTGGTGAGGGCAAGACTTCATCTGTGGGGCCTGGCAGGCTCTCGCCCCCTGGTGTCTGAAGGGGCTGAGTGGCTCAGAGGCCCCAGCAGGCTAGAATGACTGGGGGGATGTCCCCCCAACAGTTTCCAATCTCCTCCTGTCAGCCACCATTATGGTTACCCCATGGCCCCAGGCCTCATATTTGGAAATGATAAATGGCAAAGGAAGAAGTCACACGCGTCTCCAGAGATCCGCCGCTCTATCCAATAGCGAACTGGTGGAAATCTCGCAACAAGACTTAAGAGTATGTGCAGCATCAGTCGATGTGGTGTGAGACTTCCCATAGAGGAGAGAATGAAAGTACACTCCACTTCTTTCTTATCTGATCTGGTCGGGCGCCGCTGGCTGATAAACAACTGGCAGACAAATAAAACCACAATTCCTATAAAGCCACCCAAGTTCAACTGATAAATTATAAATCGGCTGTATGTGCGTTTCCTTGGCACAGACTGTGCTGCATGAATGTTCGTCCAGGGTGACCTCAAGTGAAAATAAATATTCTCAGGCTGCGTCAGGCTAGATAGAGATCCAGTGGGCTGCTAGGACCAGGCACTGGTCATGTATAGAATGAATCTAATGGTGACTTGAATTATTACTCAGCAAGCTAATGTGAAAGTTCCCCGTGTTTTGTGGGCTCTTTTTTTTCATGTCGTCCAAAAATATCCCCGCACATTAGTGAGGCCAGAGAGCGATCGGAGCTGACTGCTCTGGCGCTCAAATTTAGGTTCATTATAAAATAATCAGAGTGGCTGGCGGCAGCTGCATTCACTCGCCTCTGCATGGAGATGGCTACCAAGTGACTGATCCCGTGCATCATGTGTTTGTGTGTGTCTGTGTTTGTGTTTACATGTGTTTTGAATGTGTCCTTGTGTACAGAAGTGTTCATGTCCTTGGCTATGTGTTTGTGCAGGCATCCACATGAGAGTCAGTGTGCATGTGTGTATATGTGTGTGTGTGTGTGTCATTTCACATATGACACAACACATCCCTCCTCGGTGTTTGACTTCGGTAAGCAGCTTATCTGTCTGGTGTGTTAGTCTGTCCCCGGCTCTAACCTTTTGCAGCTTTTGCAGACAAAGAACTGTTTTGCCACCCTTTGATAAGGAAGGAGACAAAGTAGCTCACAATGCATTTGTGTCTCTAATGGTGTCCTGTGTGAACATGTTGCCGGAGCGACAAGCTTTCTCCCGCGAGGATCTGGGAGTAAATGGGGAAGGTGGAACAGGGAATGGTGGAAGAATGAGGCAGTGTAAACACTGAGTTGTAACATGCTGTCGAGTGTTGAATAAGTGCTAAGCACCAGGGACACTATCTGCTTTGTTTGAAGGTACCTTCATAAACCTTTGAGACTTAGATTTGAATGTTTTTCTGAAAAATGCTTTTGTTCATCCAATCAAGAGTTTTGTTCTCAGGACTTATTAAAGTCTACGCCTTTAGGAACCGCTCAGTGATGTGACCCAAATAACCTGCCACATGCGGTGGGAAGGCGGTAAATTAAGTGTAACGTATCGGGTATAATATCTTAAACTAGAAAATCATTTTGTGATTTCAAATATGGTGGCAACTACGAAGACGGGTAACGAAATCTCAACTCACTCAACAGTGACGGCAGCAGGCTGAATCACGTTTCTGCAATAAATCCTCCATGTTGATAGGAGTTTGTCGATTTTTGTCTCATCAGCAAACAGGAAAGACTTTGCTATGATAATACTAATGTTGACCATCCATTTTTCTCCGTTCTCTCTCTTTTCCAGACAAGAAGATGACTGGTGATGCTTCTCCGAGAACTACCGATCGTTAGCACTGCTTCAGCTTCCTGCTCACACTCCGCGACACATTGAACGACTATTATTAGCCATCAGGCACCTGGATTGTTTGCACGGAGCACAATGGCCTCTGCACGGTGGAGCTGCCCAGTGTTTCACTGCATCTTGCTCCTGCTTATTTGCTTTGACTGTTCGCAAGGTGAGTTACCATGGAGTTGAGTGGCAGAAAGTTGTTTTTGTGTGATTTTAGTCAGCCTCTCACGGAGCCTCTTATTATTCATCTTATTAATGCGGTTGTTGTTGCCACACAAAAGATGAAGAGCTGTTATGTAGCGAGGCTGCCGAGGCTGCCGAGTCCTCCGACGCTTTTACCCTTGGAGTTTGAGAAAAATATTTCAAGGAGTGCGACGAACTTTTTCAATATTTCGCACAAACCATGGTCACTTTGATTTGAGCAACTCTCAGCCTTTCAGAGTCTTTCCTCAGCCCCGTTCAGTGTCAAACACCAATTCAATTTTACAACATTCTTAAACATTGAACACATGTATCAGGGCAACTGCTAGTTCAGATACCTGACGTCAGATGGTCGTGATGGTAACAGTTAGTTTTCCAGGTTCGGGTCAGTCGGTCTTGAGAATCTATGATCATGTTCCTGGCAGAACAAATTGCTCAAACAGACCCTCGCCTCTGATAGAGCCATGTATTGCTTGTAGAGACAGTGCATGGATTGCACAAAAATGGCTAGTTGGGTAATTTTTGTTACATCGGGTCATTGTAGGTCAGAGAGAAAAACTAGAATCTCTTTGTGGTCCCCTACGGTGTTTTTTCAGTGTATTGTGCTTAACTTTTTTTCACTCCGTCTGGTAAAAGCAAGTCTGTAGTGGCAAGAAGCCTCCTTCACAAAGTTTCCTTTTGACTGAGGTTCCAGAATCGTGGCAGTGAGCTCAATCACTGCAAATCTGTCCGAATAACATTGACAGAATGTGGTCTTGCGAAAGCTGCTTTTTGGACACCAGCACTTGACTGAAGAGCGCTAACTTTATCCAAGCACATTTATCCGTGCAGTTCATCCAATATGTATGATTCTAATTGTAGAGATGGTTGATCTTGGCCTTTTTCATTGCTGCGCGTGTGTTCCTACACACCAGGCATGCAGGTTGTTTTGTTTTATAAAATATACTCACCCTGACCCTTAAGGAACCCGCTCTTTCACCGCCGATGTTTTTTTAAAATTCTGGTTTTCTTTGTAAAACAAACTTGTAGAGTTTTGAATGGCCCAAAGACCAGGTTTTTCCCCTTCCCACCCCTGTTGTAAAGGATCGTAGCTGCACCTTTCCTGCAAATTGAGCATTGTTACAGATTGTCTGAGTGCACTTTGAAGCACTGGAACCACAGAGCATAGATGCATTTTTTATTTGCAACTTAGATCCGATCCCTCTGTTCAGCCGGTACCTGAAGCCATCAAAAGCATGCCACTTGATTCCGTTCCAGAGTGAGGAACTGGGAAAGAATGCGGCAGTGCTTTTAATTGTCTGCACTGACATCCCAAGGCTCTTTTTTTTGGTTCCTTCGCTCACTTTTGATTAGTACATTTGACTATAATTACAAGTATTGTCACAAAACACTCCCGTCTGTTAAATGCCCATCAAAACCACTGATGTTGGTATGTCTGCTTAATGATGATCATTACACCCCCCCCCCCCCCTTTCAGTCCCATTGTGCCAGTGAAACAAAGTAACTCAAAATCACATGCTAGTGTGCCAAGCATTGATTACAGATACATGTTGAAGCACATTATTGGGGGACGGGGGGGGGGGGTGTCTTTTTTTCCCTCGCTCTTGCTGTTTTGTTCTGTGATAGATTTCTCCTCCAGTTTTATTCTAGGTCTAGCTCTAGAGAACAATTGTTCACAAAGACAGATTGCCATGGAGCAGGCTATTCCAGCGTGCTTTCAAGCAGTCACATACTTTTTATATGTGAGCAATATTAGATAATATGGAAGAATATTCCTGAGACGTTGGGAGAATAGCCTTCTGAACTTGCCTGGCTCAGAAACTGAGTTCAATAGTCTCGTTGAATTTCTTAAAGGGGAATACTGCTTTGGAATGCGGGAAGACCGGGTTTTGGGTTTCAGTTGATATGTGGGCTCTCAGGCCTAAGAATGCATATTTTCCCATCTATCAATAAAAGAATGAGTGTGTGTGTGTGTGTAGGGTGGGGGGGTGTCAGTCTGAAAACAATGTCTGGTTCTATCCACATGCCACTCACCTTCAGCCAGTCCGGCCCTGAGGGCCTGTATCCCAGTGCACATGATCCGAGAGCCACCGGTAAGGAAAAGCTCTCTACTTGATAATTACAGTCTCTGTCCCTCACCATGGGAGAAAGGTTATCATTTTTTCCCCAAAAAACATTACCTACCCTTTAATATGCTAATTCACATACATAAATAGTGATTTTTCATTCTCCTGATATTGACTTTCTCGTAAATGGGAAGAAGGAACTTCACCTAATTTTGTGTTTCGACAAAAGTATTCAATTTAATAACAGGGGTCAAAAAAGATTTTTAAAAATAATAATTGAGGAATTTGATGGAATCAACGTATCTTTTCTCATTAATGTAAAATGTAAGTTTTGTTTCACATTAGTTTAAATGAGTTGAACTTGAGGTCTTTTGACTTAAAATATTTGAGTAACTCCTTTCATAAGGAGTTGGAAGAGACCAAAAACAGAGCTAAAAGGGGAGGAATTGTTGTATGCGAGGGTAGTCAGTAACAAGTCATTGATAAATGATTGATGACTTTGCTCTGTAACTGTAAATAAGCATCTGCTAACAGAGTCACCATATTAACGTAAAAATGCAGAATATAATATCATTGTTTTGCTGTGAACGTGTTCCTGCTGCCTCCAAGTGGCCAAAAATAATTCAATCCAATAAGATATGTTTGGTTGGCATTAGCATATGTGATACAGCTGAGGGAGAGTGAGAATTATATGCTGAGGTGTCAGTGAGATAAAGTAACAAATAGTCACACTGGATTATATGATGCAGTGCATCATTTCCTCTGACTCTCATGTGCACAAGATGGCATTTTTAATCCTCTGTTATTATGGTGGACTCTAACAATGAAAACCACCATATAATCAAAGTAACCAGTGGATTTAAGGACACTGGATGACGAATAGCAGAAAATAATGTCGTCTCAAAAAGGGTCAAAACTCAAGTTTGACTCAATGAGTATGATCATAACTTAAATTTTTAAACTTAAACTTAAACTTAAAGTTTCTGAGAAGGCGTCATGCTGACATGTTTGTTAATTCTATGCATGTGCTCTGCCTTGAGCTCATTATTTGTACCCCATTTCTTCCACATCCTCATGGCATTGTATAACACAGTTATAAAATTACACTCCTGCAAGAACAAAGTAGGTCATGCAGGTATCGGGTTTGTTTGAGGTGTCTCGGGCCGCCTTGTCTGCAGATATGAGAGAAGATGACAAGAATCAAAGGCTGCGTCCGCAAAGGCAGGCCAAGTGCACGGGCGCATACCTGCTGGGAGTGAATGAGAGCTGTTATCTAAATCTGTAGAGTAAAGAAAGCCTGATTTACGGGGGGCATTCTGTCATGCAGCCAATGTCAACACTTTGTTGGCTGTTGTGTTAAAACACCAGAAGCGTAGCAGACACCTCATTCTTCATATCTAAACCCTGCATGAAGGGGGGCCGTAAAGGATGAAGTGTCTTTTGTTTGATAGCTGTGTCATCGCTGCAGAGAAGGGGATCAGAGTCTGGGTTTGTTCGGGTCCCACCAAGTGTTACAGCATTGACAGTGTGTGTGAATACAATACATTATTATGCAGTGTTTTTAATTATCAAGTCAGTAGGCACAAAAATTATGTATGAAAGAGCAGCAATTTCTGCAAATGTTTTCCATTCACAGTGTACGTTTTTTTTAAACTAAGAGAGTTTTTTATTTTTACAGTGTGAGATTTTCCACACTCGAACAACCAGCGTGCCGACAAAAAGGTTGTGAGGTTAACGCTACGTCGTAGCACAACATTTGTCTCAAGCAATGCCATACATTGTGCTGATGGAGGAGCCTCCCTTGTGCCACACTGGTATTTCCAGTCCCAGGGTTGAGTGAAAGGGGGAAGCTATTGTGCTCTAACTCCTCTCTGGCCTTGGGCCATGCACATCCAGTCTGTCATCCATTGATATGCTTGGCTTGCCATTTTATAATTCATGCTGAATGCTGCGGGTGCGTGGCAGGGAGATCATGAATTATCAGCGAAACCATGGGAGATTCACAGATGACTGGTCAAACTCTGTGGTGAGAACGAGCATGGAAGAAAGGGAAAACACTGATATACCAGTCTTGCATGGATTTCTGCTGAACTGGAAATATTCCGACAAATGGGACAGGGCTTCATCATCGGAATTGGACAGAGTTTCCCACAGATTAAGGGCCTCATGGAGACGGACAAGTCATTGCGTTTTTATGAGCTACCCCCCCCCCACCCCTTTACTAACTTCGGTTATGTTAGTATTCAGCCTTTACAGTGCACCAGATATATTTATATGCATAGTTGCATAACAATGTGCTCTTTAATATTAACTTAGGACCAGGGAAGTTTCGAGTCACAAGAGAACATGGGATTGAAATGAGCCAGTCACATGAAGCTCCTGGATTAGTATTTCACTCAGAGGAAATGAAATACAATCTCACCCTTGATGGGGTCATCCTATATTTATTGCAATAGTGATTTCCTGAATGCATTTTTGGTAAAGCAAAAAAAAAAAAAAGCAGCAAGAAATTTTCATATTTTCATAGCCATCAACTATGCGAACACGGGAACAGCCCTCCTCATTTCCTTTAGTGTGTGTTTGGATGCGATTGTAGCAGTTGCTGTTATGTGTCCAGCTGATGGACGATCGCTTGGATTAACGAGCGAGGAGTTTCCCGACAGTTTGATGTCATTCGTTAAGCGGGCTTTAAATCTCGCTCGCCCGCAACGTTTCAAAGCCCCTCAATTCACACCCGTTATAGTAACAAGTTGTATAAACACTGGACCAGATGCCTACCTCACTCTTTCCTTTTCTTAAACGCTGCCTGCACTCGGGATGTTTTTTTTTTTTTTCTTTCGGGCAGCCTAATTCAGATAATAGATGACTCCGGCTTACAGCCACAGAGCAGTGTGCCTCAGAATCTAAACTTCTGGATTTGCTCGGTGTAGCTCATTGCTTCACAGGAGGGTTCAGCTGTCATAATAAAGTAACGCATTTAATCTTGAGAGGAAGCAGGACGGCTGCGAATAAAATCGACTCTACACTTGAGAACGTTTTTTCTTCTTCTTCCGTTCTGTGTGTGAGAGGAGGTGTACGCCAACAATATAAATCTGTTTTGGAACAGAGACAAAAGTATTTACAGTGTCATTAAGAACCTGTTGGAAATTTAGTGAGGTTCAGCAGTCACACAGTTCTTTTAAATGGCCCCGTCAATTGACCAAAACGCACAGAGGCTAAACAAACATGGAAAATCACAAGCAGGTATATTATATTTAACACATACAATATATTATAGACATAGTTCTGACTAAACGGCCGTGGCAGTAATATGTTTTCTATATGTAACAGATCTAGATGCTTTTCAACATATTTCTTTTAGTTCCAGTAGAAGAGAGTCACCTGTGTTCCCCCATGTGCAGTTTGCCTTTCTCTCCAAAGACACACTACTTCTTTCAGTTAATCACACTCTAGCTGACGTCTATGTTAATGAGCGTTTTAAAAGTAAATACAAACCAAATCCCAGCGCGGCCTTCGCTTTCAAGTTCCGTGCACGTGATTTTGTTAAATGTCGCGGCTCTAACATGTGGATTGTAGCCGTACCAGAGCTGCAGCTTAGAAATGACTACTAGTTTACGTGTAGTCTTTCATTTCACTGACTCTTCCATACTATTTCATACTTCACAGTACATAAATAAAAAAAAAAGAAACGGCTTCCTTGGGAGTTGCATATTAATATACTGTATATGTGAGCAGGAAAGGTGAGACGAGAAGCAAACAGATAAAGGGTTGACACCAGGCATAATGCAAATCCAATTTGAATTTATGAATATGTTAATTAGCACGTTTCTTCACCGAGCGACATTTCCGTGACTTTTCAGATCGGCTCTACCCTAATTTCCAACAGAAAGTAGTTTAGAGTGGCTCCACAACACGTTTTCATGCAACGCCCTTAATTTCTCCCATTAATCATAAACAGGTCAGACAGGTTGTGACCCAGTCTTATATTTTCAGCACAGTCACTCCCACCGTTTCTCGCTGACGGTGACATTTATACGGCTGAGTGCTATTTCTCACAAAGAGGCTCGGCGTTGGAAACACACCATGTTTTTGAAATGAACACGAAGGGCATTTAAATCAAAAGCCCAGAGTTTCCACGTATTTAAAGGGTGTGAAATTTATTAAGAGCAATGCGTTTGTCATTACCTGTCTTCCTTGGTCTGTGTGCCAGGAACGACATAACAGCTCAGGATCCACATTTTTGTTGGTGCTGTTACTCATTTACACCGTAAACGCGGGTGTCAAATCTCATACTGACATCAGGCAATGGAGGCAGTGTGTAAAAAAAAAAAAAATGATGGCACAACTGGTAAACGGGCTTTTGTGCGCTTTGGTTGACTTGCCTGTGTTAGTGTGTGCACCGGCGTGTCTGTTCTGAAGACAGAACGGGGGCTGATGTGTAAATATAAAATAAAACTGCTTCCACTTTGGTTCGTCTAACAGTGGTTACTTGGTCATTTCGCTCAGCCTCTGCAAAGGCCGGCGGTGATATCGATTCAAACCAGCGTAATGATGTGTGTGTTGGGTCTCTTTCTCTCCGTGCCTGCAGGCTAGCTCTCACTACAGGCGATGAATGCAGGTCTGTTGCATTCACTGTATTAGTAATCTCCTCAGGCCGAGAGTCTGTGCCATGGAGCATGACCGCACATTTTTTTGTCCAGGAATTAAATGTCACCTCGGGGTGGGTCACCTGCAAACAAAAGGACACAGGGCGATTTTCAGGTATAAACAGTCTAAGATAAGAATGGGCCTCTCCTGCCGTGCAGGAAATTAAATAAGTATGCAGAAAGAAGAAAGTCAGTGAAACAGCAAAGCACAAAGGACGCTTTTGTTTGTCGTACACTATTGGCATCCCCCCCGTCCCCCTCCCCCTTGTACCATACAGCCCCCCTGAGCATGTGTGGCACAATGGACTCATCAGAGATGAAGGGCAGGAAACCGTCTGTCACCAGGATCTCCCCATCTGTGCATCTCTTATCAGTGCTCCGCGTTGCTGCTCGCATTGACCGGAATGCTGGTGGAAGGGAATGGGGCAAGGTCACCACGCTCAAGTCGATCACAGTGGTCAGTGGTTCAGAGATAGCAGCGGGTTAGAGCTTAGGAATGTGCCCGGATCCTTTTTTTCCAACAACTTTGCGTATGCGTACTCCAAACAGAGCTGTATGAAGGGCTTCCCCTGTCAGACCATACAGGACGTCCACGTGTATGGAAGGGGAAGCAGCATCTATATATGAGTGGAGGACTCTCTATGCACTGCTGCAACCTGCAAAGAGAGGCCACATGGAGACAGCCAAAGTCCTCAACCCTCCTCTGGGGGTTAAGATAGTTTTGCAAGTAAACAGTAATCTGATGTATAGCTTTGTTAAACTGTACGGTCATAAACACAGATACGTTTTTTTAAAATATCTTATATCTTTTACATATATTTCAGTATTGATGCATTAAAAACATGCTAAATACTGGAGAAAACATGTAATTCTCTCAAAAAGTGCCTTAACAAGTAAATTCAATTCAATTCTGCTAAATTTAATTAAATTTAATTCAATTCACTTCAGTTTGGCTGCTCGGTCGCATTTGGACAGATCTCGCTAAAATGAGTCTGTGCAGATTCTGCTCCGTTTGCATGTGTCATTATTTATTTTGTTAAGCTTGGGCACACGGACACTTTGGTGTGACCAAGAATTTGATTGTATTGTTTTGACTAGAACAAGTCAGCACAATATCAAGTGAAGTGCTGGTGCATGACCGTGTTGTGTAGGAATTCTGGAAAAGGGGCTGCAGCAGGATGAACATTGTTTCCAGGAGTTCAGGATGTGTCCTGAAGACATCCCGGATAAGAATCGCCCATTAATGGAAGCCAGCACTGCCTCTGCCTTAATTGCATTAAAAATTGTATTTTAATGTGCAATGAAATGTGCGCCCGATGAAAAACGTCTGTCAGAATGAAGGAGGAAAAACAAACTTACTGTTGTGCCAGGAGTAATGTCAGAAACATTTCTTGCACTGGAATCAAACAATTTTCTGCCAAAATGCAAACCGACCCACCTCATGCGCAAACACAAACACAACACAACCAGTATCATCCTGTTCGCTTTGGCACGAGCGGGGTTTGTTTGGAGACTTGAAAGCGCCATAATGGATTTTTGCCCATTGAAAGTCATATCGCCATTGTGTTAGAGGTTACTGCCGGCCTTGCTCGGAGATAGACCCCCTTATCAGAATTGTCATTTCATTATTGTCTCAAGGCCTCGATCTCTGCTCCTCCTCATCTTTGCAGTCTGTGGCTCATTATTCATGTAATCCATGTTCCAGCTGCAGCTTTTCCTGACACTCTGTCAGTGTGACATGCCGAGTAAGGCCGGCCTCAGCTCTGTGTGCACATGGTTGGGTGGAGGAGATGCGGGGTTGATTAGGAGGGTGAAATAGGGCGGCTTTGCCCCAGTAAACATGAACAGAGACACATGCAAACCCTACACCCTCCCCCTCTACCCCCGCCTCCCCTCATTCTCCTCTTTTTTCCCCCCTTCATCATTCCCACCCTGGAGGAGGCACCTGACTTATTCGGAGACATATTTACTTCAGTGGGAAATGGAGATGGCGTTTCAGTGCCGGGGTGGAATATGGGCTTGAAGCGGAGTGAAGCATCATTCATGGTAGATCAAACCTGTGAAAGTAGAACCCCTCCTGCACTTTAACATCTTTCCACCTGTTTCATCAACTCCCTTGAAATAAAGAGACGCAACAATGTTATACATTGAACACGCAATGAACTAATTCTGTCAAAAAAAAAAAAAAAGCACTCTCCTGGGAGCATATAGATTCCTTTCATCTTTCAAGTTAAACTTTTTTTTTTTTTTTTGAAACGTTTAGCCTCTCTGACAGCTATTTGTAGCTTTATGAACAGGTTTTTTTCTAAGTAGACTTCATGAGGTGATGAATTATACTTGCTTTTGTCCAAGTGATGTATCCACGGACCAAACAAAGACGCCATTACATTAAGCAACGTGTCTTCAACTGAATTATTCCTGTCATGTCTTATATTAAGCACCCACCCGCCTTGCATCTAGTGGATTAGATGTGTTAGTAACAGAATGATGCTCCCGTCGTTCCATGCTGGTTTTCTTTGATGTGCACCCACAAGGTCAAGGATCATCCAGCCGATCGACAGGGGATAAAACCTTGATTCTTGTGGCCAAGTGAAGATACAGTCATTATAACCTACACTTTCTGATTCCCCCTACTTTACCGCCATGAGGGAATTTCTTCATCTGCAGTCTTCGGCAGCTCAGATGGTTGTTCTGGAGAATCAAAATAATCCACGCTGTTGACTGTGAGTCAGTTGTGCCAAAGACTAAGAATTTTTTGTATATAGTGTTATTCCAGGCAGTGGTTTGTGCTACATCAAAACAGGACAGTCGATGCATCTCAAATACTTCATGTACTCTGGAGGTGTAAGATAAAAGGGGGTTTGCATGTCAAAAGGAAATTCCTGGAAATGTCCGTAAGGCACTGGTTGATTTGTTGGCGTGACTGTTGCTGTTGCTGTTGCTTATTATATGAAAAGCTGAAATTTTCAGTCGATTTCGTGGAGGTGTGATTATCGCCAGTAATCATACACTGATGCTCAGAGAGTTAGCTACAATGTCCTTCTGTGTGACTTCTTATTTTATAATTGGATTTTTTTGAAAGCAAATAGTTGAATATCTATGGAATACATAGGCTTTGTAAGCAAGAAGTTGGTTAAATGATTGATGGTACAACTGTCCACACCTGTCAGTCTTTCCATTGCAGCAGCGCACAGTCATTTCCGAAACAACCGGAGACCAGTTACACAAAGAAGTAAATAAAACTGAGCTGTCATCCGTGGGTTTCTGAAGTGTTGTGGGCAGCTTCCAGGCTGACTGCGCAAGTGTAGGCCAGTATAAATGCTAAAACTTTATGAGATGGTGGAATACTAACAATCCACACTCATTTATTTCAACACAAGGAGCCAGAAACAAAGTATTTCATATTCCCATGATGGCTGCATTATGTATTTACCGCTTAAAGACTGAGGCTAAACGTGCAGTCAGCATTCGCAGTCGACGAGCCCATATTTTAATATATTCCTTAAACCTTTGCTCTGGAGATCTTGGTTTTGCATTTTAAAATGCCAAGTATCACTCTTACTAGATACACACCACTCACTGTTTCGAGGGAGTGGTGTAGAGAAAGGTCAACTATGAGCAAGTGTCAAGTTGGAGGGAAAAAAAGGGGGATTTTCCCTTTAAATGCATGATCCCTCACCAAATGAGAAAACATTACATGCCTGCATCTGGCATGATGGTATCTCACTTCATCTCAATGGTCCCACCTGAGGAGGCAAGCGGCTGCAGCAGGGTCTGTCACGCTCAGCCTCAGCATTATGACGAATCCTTCCCCCTGAACTCCTTCAACAAGACAGGCCTCAACACGCCACATGTGAGCCTCTCCACACCAAATGTTTATTTTTAAATGAGATTAATGGGGTTTAAATTAGAGAAAAGCGTTTGGCCGTGAATACAAATAGTGGCAACACTGAAATCATGCATCACCAGAAAGGGAAAAGGGATACGACTCAGAGCACTTTGTCTAACCACAAATGGACTCGGCCCCATATTGCCAGTTTCTATTTCAGAATCCTTATATCGGAATCAAGAGTCTCTGATAGCAGTTGTCTGGGAAAGGCGGGTGTAGCCCCGGGGTTTGTGGTCATGTCTGACACCGTCTTTAGAAGCAATTCCCAGCAAGGTGGACTAAAGTGTCATGGGAGACGGTGCCATATGTCCAACTAGATTTCCAGTGTTTCGCCACATTTGGGCAGTTAAAATGAAACGTGAGCTGCTGTGGCACAGTAAAGAGCTCTCGGGCTGTTGTCTGTTTTATTTGAAAAGCAGGTGTTACGTTGTGAATCCCAAATCTCCTTTCTCATCTCCCACCTTGCTCCTGTGTGCCTCTCACATCTGATGGGCGGTCATGTAGCGCACCTGTCATGAACATTTTGAGCAGCAACACCGAATGCCCCACACATTTTGAGATATGTGTGAAAGATATGGAGATGTAGAGGAAATCAAGTCGGGGCTTTGTTTTTTCCCCCTCTACTTTGAATTCCTGCTGAAAATCCTTTTTCCTCCACCAGAGCAAAACATGCAATATGACCACGCCGTCACTCCGGATATTGGATTATGGAGGCATCCCCTGCTGCTGGAGGAAATACTTGACTCTAAGATCTCCTCTTTCTTCTGAAGATGTTGGCTACCAGTAATAGAAGGAATAAAACAACATAAAAAGACAAACAGTCTTGAAGTACTCCCGCTGTGACCACGGTGGGGGCACTCTTTCTTGACTAAAGGCTACACCCTCCTTTATTCTGCAGAGAAAGCGTCCCTGTCAAACCCAAGCCCAGAACAATGGGGGCCAGCCCTGGGCAAACAGGGCCATTTGCATGCAGCTGTTTGCCGTTTCCAGAACCACAAAGGCCAATCAAAGGAGCCTTAATGGAGGATGACAAGCGTCAACCAACGCCTTTGCTCTCTGTCTGTGCCAAGCCCTCAACACTCTGTCTACCCTCCAAAAGTGGCCCAGTTTTTTTTTTTCACTACTGATCAAACATTCCTTCAGTTTTTTTCCCACTATCTTATGTCCTTTGGGGTTTGGAGGGTTAAAGGTTGATCAAGACCTTGCTACCAAAGAACTAATTCAGCGACACAAAAACAAACCCCAACATATTTGTTGTGGTCTGGCGCAGCTACCACACTGCGATACCAAGACACAAAACCTCCATTATCTTTTGTTTCATCTCTAGGGTTTTTCTTTTAAAGGCACCAAGTGGAACCTTGTGGATGTTCTCAGATGTGCCCATCTGAGCCACGGTGCCACTTCCAATTTCAAGGGTGTTGATAGAAAACAAAATATGTATTGTGTGGGTTTTAGATGGAGGTTGGGAGTGAATTAATGGCTGTGAGAGGGAGGAGAAGAAAAACTCACAGAATGCAACATCTTGAGAAGTGGTCCTGGCCTGTGCTGTGCTCTCTTGAGCTCAATAGACGGCTTAGCAGGCAGGTCAGGGGCAGGAATCTGAAAAGCTACTTTCCCCGCTGTCACTCTCTGACCAGAATGCACGGTAAAGCGCCTTGTCAACAAGGCCGGGAATGAGGATCACAGCCAATTATGACTAAGTCAAAGTTGTTACCATGGTGATTTGACTAAATACTCCCTCTAAAGCAATATTCAATTCCCTTACTGATTGTGTAACTTTAATGTTAATCTGATCGGCACAGATACGGAGAGAACAGCCCAGTTCACACATGCAGCAGTTGTCTCGGGAATGTTCTTCCCCTGCAGTTTTCGTGACTCTGTTTTCTCTGCAGCTTGTGCCCTTCTGTCGCTGCCTTCAGTCGCTGCAAAGTCGAACAGTCAAACAAAGCACAGAGCGTGAGATGAAACGCTCTGCATTCGTCTTCCCTAAGACGCTGAATTTTGTGCACATAAACGCATCGCTCTCCAGAATCTCCCCAAACTTATGCAAACCGAGAAAATCAACACCTACATCCAGAAACCTTTGTTGTCACATGGTATTTCCTTCTTAGCACTGCCTCGGCCTTTAAACAGTATCCAGTTAGGTCGACCAAAAATACATTCCTTTGAATATCTCCCTTATATATACATCTGAAATTCTTTGACAGAATTGTCATTACTTGCACAATTACAAGTTGACAAGACAATCATTAATGAGACAGGGACTAGCTGCTATTTGGAGAAGAAGCAATTTGTTCTTTAGGCCGCCGGTACAGTCTAGATACTCCCCCTAATTGATGTAGTGTTAGCCCATGACCAGAGAGATCTATACAAGCGAGGGAGGTGGAGGCCAGCAAGGCACAAGCCTAATCAATCGCGAGGTCTGTGTTGACGGCAGCACGCCATCATGGTAGCTAGATGGGCCGAGTCACTAGTGGACAGCCGGAGAAAGGAGGTTATAAAGGCATCTGGTGTGTTTATATGCGTCTGTGAGGGTGTTTTAGCCGAACGTCGGTCTTTTCGCTCTGAATTTTAAAACGCCATGAAATGCGTCCTTTCTGTCTGCTCTCCGTAGCCGCTGTGATAAACCCGTCACTCCTTCCGTGAGGAATGGCAGGCGGAACGATCGTTAGTCTTCGCAGTAAAGCCGGTGACTTCACTCTGTCTTTTATCATCCAACACTCTGGACAGGTTCTGTGAAAGGTTTGGGGTAATTGTACGGGTTATTGGAAAAGATGGAGTGACCCCGCAGCCCTCCACTTATGGTTTTCCTACAGCGACGTCTACTAATGAGGTGATAAACAGTCGAGCTAAGCAGAATCTACTGGCTATTAGATAGATCATCGTATTATAATGAAATGTCTGCTGGCCAAGTGCCATAGAATTTATACCATTAGTTTGATATTTTGTTATACTGCTACCACTACTAGTGTGTGCAGAGGTTTCTCCTAATATGCAGAGACTTCAACAGAGTATCTTTCACAGATGTCTTTCTGTGTGTGCGTGCGCGTGTGTGTGCGTGCGCGCGTGTGTGCGTTTTCTGTTTGCCGATGTGACGTGCAGACTGACATAGAATATCATTATGAGCGAGCCAGGCACAGCAGGCTGAAATGACTAGCAGACATGTGGGTCGGAGGTTTCAGGGCAGAAATTCCAAGCCGGAATCACTTCGGCTCCGAGCGATTCAAACAAAGCTAATTGCATAAGACTGTCAAAAGCCTGAGCATAATTAGAGTGAGGGGGCAAAGCGAACCCTGGGTGGTACGAGTCGGTACATGACAATGCTAGGGAGCCAATGGGAGCATGGAAAAGGTAACAGACTGAAAGGAGGGCTAATTAGGAGAGAGCAGTGCAGAAAATACAAATGGCTGCCCCCTCAGGGACCCACTATTGCTGCAAACAATGGCAATTATTGACAGTTCATGCCGTGCCCTGCTTGCACTTCTAAAATGGAACTCATTTGCATCTTGTACATAGATTTTAACTAATTGTTTCCTCAGATATTAGGGAAACTAGTTTTCTTTTTTTTTTTAAACTTCAGGTCATTTTTACATCAGGCGGTGGATTTCTCTCTCTCTTTGCCTCTCTTTGTTTTTATAACTTTACCCCCTCTTCAATTCTCCGTTTATATTCATGACAAGACGTTTTATTTCTTACGGGCCAGGTTTGTATAAAGTAGTTAATTTTTCCTCCAAAGTATTTGGCTGCATTCCCATGCACGTATAGATTTTTCCCTGCGTGGATTCCAAACTGTCCCCTCTTCTATCGCCAACACTGTAAAATAGATTATATTACATGCCATTCTGCCAGGAGTTTTTTCATCCGGCCTTACTTTATAGAGCAAGTAAAGCATAAGGAGCAAAGGAAAAGGGCATCTTCTCGGTGCTGGTAGGACTGGCTCCACACTGGATGTTCTCGAGGTGGAGGTGGAGGTCCTGATGCTCTGTAGCTTTTGTATTTGCTCAAGAATTTATGAGGTTACCATTGGTCTTCAGTGACTTACATTTTGCTGTCTTAGCCAACATCCAAGACCACAGAGAGATGGAGAGAGGAATTGTTTCGCCGTTCCCCATCCCTGTATCGCGTGTAATGGTCCATCTGTTTAAAACTGTGGTAAACATTGGACTGCTCAGGCCTATTTCTTTGTGCCAGTGAATTCTTACTGCATGATGTGCGATTCCATTGTACTGAAGCAGTGATCACTTCATTATTTTTATTTTATTTGTGTCCTCAAAGTTTCTCCTTTGTCACTGTTTACATCAGGGTTCAGCCGTGCGGCGTTGCCGTTCGGGCTGGTCAGGAGGGAGCTATCGTGTGAAGGATATGCGATTGATCTGCGCTGCCCGGGGAGCGATGTCATCATGATCGAGACGGCCAACTACGGCCGCACTGACGACAAGATCTGCGACGCCGACCCATTTCAGATGGAGAACGTCAACTGCTACCTCCCAGATGCCTACAAGATTATATCACAAAGGTAAAATGCTGGGGAGCAGAGGGATCATATTTCAAATACTTTTCCATCTCGGGAGGAAAAGTATTTTTTTTCTCTCTCCGTACTTAACATTTCTGCACACAAAATCAAAATGTTGAAATAACCACACTGCTCGTGTACCCAGCTGCACATCAGGCAATTAATCAACAGCTCGCACCTTTAAATCTTTTGTTTCTCATTCTTTCGTTGACTAGATTATGTAGGTGGCATTTTTTATTTTTTTTGGAAAATCAGAAAACTAGGGCACAGATTAATCCTTGACAGGCGTGAATTGACATCTGTGAGGCAGAGCGGCGTGCCGTTGCCGCTGTTTGAGTCATAATAAGCGTAGCTCAGAGACACAACAAGCCACATCCAACACCCCCTTAATTCCCTATCTGGAAAACTGGGCCTACTTTGTTCAAACACTTGTACTGCAACTGAAGTGGCTTTGCCTCTGGTCGTGAGCCAGGCCCATCATCATCATCATCATCATCATCATGCCTTTTATGCCGGGAACCATCTCACAGGATGCTGTTGAACGACAGCACTGCAACACTTCAGCTCCGTTGCCGCTCCCCCACTAGACTTGTGTGTTTTATTGAAGGGCACTGGATGAACTATTCATGAATAGTAACCAGCGCAGTTCATCCTCTAATGCACCGCTCTGTCCTAACGTGCCCCTTTCCCACCTATAATCTAGATTTTGAGCATCATCGCCCACCATCTTACACCTCTGGGGTTTTCCCAGCTTCATTTACTCCTTTACCCCCATGAAAAGTTCAGGAATGGATCACGTCCTGCTGTCTTGCTCCGACCATGCTTATATAGTAACACACTGCTAACTGTGTCCGTACACAGTTGAGGTACAAACTGCAATACTGTGCACCACATCTGTTGACAAGTCTGACTCTCACTTGCTGGAGCCGCACATCAAACCCATCTCTGATGAAGATTCCCTGGAGGCGCCGTGTGAGCTAAAGCTCCGAGAAGACTGTGCACCACAAGCTGCACCACAAGCCCTTAATCATTAAAATTATTCTAATGATTCAGATCAGAGGAGACGGATGCCTAGCTGTAATTAAAGCTGATGTGATAACCAGGGATCTTAAAGCAGTCACAAACATTCGGAGACCCACATCACTCCTTCAGGCTGCAGTAAACTCAAACAAGGAGGGTATTTAAACAGTGCCACATTAAGACACAATGCTTTGCCAACAAGATGGAGATTAGCAAAACGCAGACAGATACTGAAAGCAAACACATTTAACGCGTTTGGGGAGCGAGGCACAGTTGGAAGTCTGCTGCGCAGAGTGGCAGTTTTGTCTTTTGGAAAGTGCCGTAAAAACATTTTTTCATCAGCCGCCAGTTTCTCCGCAACAAAAACAACGAGGCGGTAATCAGGCGGCTTGGTTTTTAACAACCTCATTCGCATCACAGTGTTTTGTCAAGTAAAATATTTGAATGGATGCAAACTTCACGGAGGAAACTGATGGCAACGTCGCCAGGTCCTGTTTAATATTCAGTTGATCCTGTGTACTGTAAATGGACCGGCCTCATTGTTTTTCATGCAGTTACACACTATAAACAATTTACCCACAACACACTCGAAAGAAGATCACTTTGCTGACTTGCATTACCTTATTTTAATAGCAGCCTGCCCCCTGACCCAACAAAACCAACATCATAAATCTTTCACACGGTAAGAGATACAACTCCTAAATAAAACGTGAGCAGGAATCAGACACTGCAGCCCTGTGCGACTCGTAGTCGGCACAACAGAGATTACAGGCAGTTATTTCAGCAGCCGTTTTAAAACAGGGGAAGCATGTCAGAGTGCTTAGCAACAACATCCCTCTTTTCTCCAAGGCAGGAGCCTGTAAAAATGACAGCAGAATAAATGCCAGAGTGAATACTTGCTCTTGAAAGCTTGCATCAGTGGAGAATTTAGATCCATTACTTAAATGTGCACTAATCAATATTTTTGTGTCAACATGTTGGCAGAAACTTGACTTCAAATGATGTTGCTATTTTTTTTTCTCCCTCTTTCAAATGCATCACTGGTCAGATGTTTATAAGCATGTTCACGGTTGCATCTGTATAAAGTGGTACTCAGTAATTTGATGCTTCCTCCAAGAGTTAGAAGTAGAAATAGTAAATTAATAAAGAAGCCTTAAATTAGCTTGATAATACTTTGGTACTTCAACAACTATATTATTATTATTATTATTATTATTATTAGTAGTAGTAGTGGTAGTAGTAATAGTAGTAGTAGTAGTAGTAGTAGTAGCTGGTTGTAGTGAAGCTAATTTTACCAATTGTTTACATTATTTAATGATGTCCCATAATTATGACCTATATGCGTATAACCTGCTAAATATAACTGGCACTGAAATGCAGTTGGCCTCAACACTTTATTTATTTCTGAAACGAGGTGACCAGCAGCATAAACTAGCGTAAAATGAAATATTTAAATAAGCCACAGGTATGATGAAAGTATTTGTGAGCACAGTACTTGAGTAAATGTACTTTCCATATCTGGAGATAAGGTGTCAGTCCGGCTCTTAAATATTAAAATGATGAAATAGAATAATTAATAGTATATGTCTGGGTGTGTATGATGTGATCCCGTTTCCCGTCAGTCACATTTGAATTCAGTGACCTTTCTCTCTCACGGCAGCTCCATATGTAATTAAGCCTTAATGGTGAAAGGTGAATGGTGAAAGTGCAGACTGGCACCATGTTGTCAGTGATGTTTAAACCATCACCGATGCTGCTAATGCTGTTTGTTCACTTCGTAATAGGCTTTGCACGTTTGTATTCATTAATGCTACATTAGTTTCGAGCAATGGGACTTTGTACAAAAATACAAAGCAGGAAAAAGGAAGCTCGTTTCATTCTGGTTAATGTAAACACATTTACCATTTTATTCTTTACTCCAACAACCTGTATTGCCCAAAGAGCAAAGCAGTGTGCGGCTGTTGTGCGCAAATCCATCTTTGCAGCTGCAGAAAGCCTCTTGAATTACTAATGTCTCTTTCAATGTCATGTCCGGTTTTTAAAAAGTATTTCCAACTTGCATGACTCCTACTGACCATATAAAATATTTATCTCAAATTTGCAAATTGTTGAATGTCCTATTCTGGTGCCGTGTTTTGTTTTTTTTTTCTTGTTAGCCCCTGCAACTGCGGACTTCATTCAGCTTGGTAAAATTAAGCCAATTTCAAATGACACAGCATTTACACAATCTTAGTCCTCTTCTTTTTTTTAGCAGCCAGAAACCTCTGCACACACACACACACACACACACACACTGAAAGGCACCATTACCTCGCCCGAATGCCACATTCAAGTCGTGTTTGTTTGCGTATCTTCAGAGGAGCTGCTCCGTTTCAGCAGAGGTCACTCATTTCAGTCCACTGCATGTCAATGCCACCTGTTGTGTGTGTCTTTAATGAATGTCTTCCCTTTCAATAGCGGTGTGAAGACGCTGTTAAAGGAAATGCCATCGCTAATTCCCCAACAAGCCTTCAGCTGCTCACTTACTTAGCGATTCATTATCATGTCCACGCACATTAATTTGCTCTTCCTTAATGTTTTTATCTCTCTCTCTCTCTCTCTGTTTACAAGGTTTAAACTAGAAAGCGTATGTGACAGTCCTGGCTGGGGGGGGGGGGGGGGGGAGCATTTGGGGTGGGGGGGGGGGGGGGGGGGGGGGGGGGGGGGGTCATTATTCCATTGTTGATGTTGTCTTTGTCAAGCGCACTTGTTGTGGGTCATGATGAAATCTCTGGTCAATCTTTTTTTCCCCTTAGGTGCAACAACCGTACGCAGTGTGTGGTTGTCACTGGCTCGGATGTCTTTCCTGATCCATGCCCTGGCACCTACAAGTACTTAGAGGTCCAGTATGAGTGTGTTCCCTATAGTAAGTATCACATGCTGAACTCTTAATGTCTGTTTCTGAGGTGTCTGTAAGACTAGACAGATGTGCTTATAACCACAGTGTCTGCGAATACAGTGTCAACATCTGTTCTACAGACAACGTTGTTATTTGAAATAACATTGTTGCACTGTTAATGATAAATCCTGTTGCAATATAAAGGGTTGCTTTCATTTAAATCAGCTCTCTTCACCCCAATTCTAAAAGAACATAATTGTGCCTCCAGTTTAATGAAGTAATGCAGATGGATTTGTTTATTCTTGTCCAGGTCGTAAGATAAATGTCTTCACGGTTTGGTTCTGCTATCTGCTTCTGTCATAAATCATGTTGGTGGACATCTGGATTGTTAATCTCAATGGTCAACAAATGTCTCATTTGACCTCACTGTACAACATAATTAATCCTAATTCTCTAATGATTGCTCTCCGCAAGCCGGCGTCTGATCCAACAAGACCAGCGCTAAATTTGTTCAATACTTTAGATTTATTAACTCAATAGTTCCTCGATGGGCTCTCAAGCGTTTAAAGCAAATAGTTTAAGAAACGCGGTGTGAATGGAAGTAGGCTCACCTGCGTTTACAGTTTAATGACATGTTGAATTTACATTTTCATGTCTTTTCTGCCTTTGCCTACGGGCTGTGAATATTAAATAGGCATAGCATTAAAAACTGTTACTGTCTACTATTGTTGAAACCTACAAGCATAATGAAAGTCACTGATGGAAATAGAATCCATAAAGGGACTCGGTACTGGATTTGGTAAAAATGCTTTCACTGCACCTCATCCATATCAATCTGAGATATGTGCCTCTACATTAATACAGCGATAGTACTGTAGGTGGATTTTTGCTTGCGGTGCTAAACGTATTGGACGTTTGATTTTTAAAAAAGCAACGGGAAAATCTCTTTTCGGAAACCGTGTCTCTGTTACTTGAGATAATCTACAGACCTCGCTGCGAGGAACTAGGAACAAAATACTCCCTATAAAACTGTGTTCTCTCACTTCAGCGACAAGCACCGCAATCAATAAATCCTTCTTGTGTTTCCTTGGTGAAAGAAAGAAATATATCTCTCCAAACTCCAGACAGATATTTCCAAACTTGTCAACTCAAACCAAAACTATCTGAATGGCCAGGACGTACAGGGATAATAAGTAAGTTGGGCAAACTTGCTCTTTAATTTGTATCAGTAACTACAGGTTTGTTTTTGCTGAGATAATCATGTGGATTGTAAAAGAAAAAATAAAAAAAAGGGTCTAACATTAGCACAACACATACAGTATCATCCTGTGGAAACATATTGCAGAGAATATTAGCGTACGGATTCCTGAACGCGTTGAACGCGAGTCTGCATCTTGTCTCAGATTAACCAAACTCCCTCAAGTCTTTCTGTGATTTAATTACAGCGCCGCAGAGTCACGTAAACGCCGCTTCAAACTTTGTCTCTGCTGCTGGATTTAAGTTCATCTACCTCGCAGACGTTCAGGAGTGGAGATCCAGGCTTTATCCCTGACTGTTAAAGCACTCAGTATTCAAAAAGATGGATTATAAACATTTACACAGAATTATTAATCGCTTCTTTTTCCTCTTTCAAACAGACCTCCCCTTCACCTTGTGTCGCCCTCCCCCTCAACTAACCTCTTTGCTCTCATTCTTTAACTTCAAATATTTCACAGATTGTCTCTACACGCCCCCGCTCCCCCACCCCCCCGCACCCAGTGTACGCGGCCTTAACGGTCCACTAAAGAGGCGTCTCCTTATTAGGCCGACTGTTCATCCATCATCTAATGTGCTGCTGCTCTCTTTGGCTCATTGACGAGTTTTGGTCCGTGATGTTTTCACCGTGTCATGTGTTTCGTGTGTGGGCGAGCGGGGTCTGGGATCGCGTTTGGATTTGTGTCTATAAAGTTTGAGCAAAAACTCCACCCTCCGTCCATACGAGCCAAAAAATAAAAATATAAAAAATACATCTAAGAATTTAATCCGTTAAATCCCATTGACGACTTCCAGGTCTTTTTTCCCCCCTCCTGCCACTTAAGACATGCATTTTTAGCTTTTAGCTGGTCAATGCACTGTTTTGTTTGCAGTTAATAAGCATAGTCATGAGAACTTGAACGCTCTGAACAGCATGGCACATCGTTTGTCCCCAGTCATAACGCGTTTGTTTCTGTATCCTAGGATGAGAAGCCATGCTACTAACAACCATGCTTATTTTCCTCCAGCTCCTCTTGTCCCCACAAAGCAGCCCAGCAGTTCATCTCATGGTCACATCCTCCGACTGAATCTTCTCTTTGTCCCTGTAGTTGTCTCATGATAACCTTTCTCTCCCTTTTGCACTCTTTTTTTTTGCTTTCTTTTCCAATGCCTGAAATAGAAGTGGAGCAAAAAGGTAAATGAGTGGTCTGGTCCCCCCCCACCCCCCCACTTCCCCTCCCTCCTTCAGCTCCTTGTTCTGTGGTGTTGAGTACAGCTCCCCTCACGTCTCTCCCACCTCCCCTCCACACACCCCCTCCTGATTGCCTTCTCCTGTCAAATGCTAAAACCCGATAGGAGGATTGTTTGCACCCTTGGAGTCCAAATGAGTTTCTAAACAGAATTTCAAACGATATCCGCAGTCATCGAATGTAGTTTTTTTTTTCTCCCCCGCAATGTGAAAGAAAACACCAACTGCTGCGGTGTTGATTTGTTCCAGAGACTCTTGCTTAGCACTGTGTTAACCCTCGAAGAATGACTAGACTGTGTGCGTGTGTGTATGTAGATATATATTGATATATATTATAATTTGGCTCATCTTGTAGTTTGCTTGGCCCAATCTGTGCTGCACCCATAGCACGTGATGTGAAATAGCAGTGATGGTTGAGTGAGATTGGCATTGGACTTCCAAAAAGTTGAAAAAAAAAAAAAAGCAAGAGGTCACCGTGTTCCTATTTATCCAGAACCAATTAATTTGAAGCCATCAAAATGGGAACCTTGCCATGGCCTCTCTCACCCATCAGTGGTTTCTCTTGTTTTTGGCCTCAGAAGTAGCAAAAATCCTTTACCACTGTTTGATCTGTTCCCCAACTTCCACTTTCATTTTACCTCTGCTTTCCTGCCGCCACCACCATTGATACTCTGTTGTTCACTCTTAATTACAAGATGTGACGCCTGTTCCCTTGTCATTTTGGTTCATGACCTTAGTCATGTGAGTATGCATGTGCGGTGTTTCCATATACCCAGTTGTTTGTGTGGCATTTCAAAACAGGGCCAGGCTGGTATTGAAAAAAAAAGAAAAAAAACTTGTGAACTCCCATTTCCCATGTCTTTCATTTGCAGGATATATTTTGTTCACATTTTATTTTTAATTTTTTTTTTTTGGCCCTGTTAGGATGTAGCGGCAGACCCTTGAGATGCAAGTCCTCTTAATGTCATTTATCATTCTGATGAATCACTATGACACACTCATTTATTTTCTTTTTTTCCCTAGTCATTAGCAGTAGCACATAAGCACTAGTTAAAATATTCCTCCAAATTCACAGTGCTTGATCTTGAGTTGTACAGAAGCAAGAATGACTTCAGTCATGTGTTGTCAGTGTTGTGTTTTTAACATTTTGTCTCATTGTATTTTGTTTCATTTTCTTCTCTGTCACTAGTTTTCATTTGTCCTGGAACTCTGAAGGGTATAGGAGACGCCACCTTCCTGTTTGAGGCGGAGCAACAAGCTGGCTCGTGGTGCAAAGACCCGCTGCAGGCTGGAGACAAAGTCTTCTTCATGCCCTGGACGCCCTACCGCACTGACACACTAATCGAGTATGCGTCTCTGGAGGACTTCAAAAATGGTCGCCAGACGACCACCTATAAACTGCCGCACCGTGTCGATGGGACAGGCTTCGTAGCCTATGATGGCGCTATCTTCTTTAACAAGGAGCGCACTCGCAACATTGTCAAGTTTGACTTGCGCACGCGAATCAAAAGTGGCGAGGCCATAGTTAACAACGCCAACTATCATGACACCTCGCCGTACCGCTGGGGTGGGAAGACAGACATTGACCTGGCGGTCGATGAGAGGGGTTTATGGGTCATCTATGCCACAGAGCAGAACAATGGGCGCATTGTGGTGAGCCAGCTCAACCCGTACACGCTTCGCTTTGAGGCCACATGGGAAACAGAGTACGACAAGCGTTCGGCCTCCAACGCCTTCATGGTGTGCGGCGTGCTGCATGTGGTGCGCTCAACCTACGAAGAGAACGAGAGCGAGGCCAGCAGGAGCCAAATCGATTACATCTACAACACCAAGCTGAACCACGGCGAATACACCGACATCCTCTTCCCCAACCAGTACCAGTACATCACTGCTGTGGATTACAACCCCAGAGACAACCAGCTGTACGTGTGGAATAACTTTTACATCCTACGCTACGACCTGGACTTTGGGCCACCGGATCCCGCTGAAGGTGAGAGCTGCTCCACTTTACTGTAGCCCGTTGTCTTTTGTGTAATTCTTCTCTGGTTTGGCTTCAGTGTGAAATGTCACAGGTGGCTGCCTTTTAATTTTGGTTGCAATTCAGGTGTGATAACGGGAGAGGGTTGTGTTAGTCTTGGGGAAAGGGCTCATTTGCAGACAGAAATTACAGATTCACCTCGGAATGAGGGATAGCTCCCAGAGGCATCGCAACGCTACGAAAATTTGCTTCTCTATTACCATGAGGTGAGAAGAGACACTCGCTCCAGCTGAAGCTCGGACCCTATCAAATTCTTTAATATTAGACCTTATTCGAAACCATTCTGAACACTGCCACCCCCGAACTTCCCACTAATGCCGGCAATACACTCGAGAAGTAATGTGCCTGGTATGACAGAAGTTCTCCTCAACTGCTTTTCATGGGATTTCCAGTTGTGTTGCCATGGAGATCTCATCAACCTCGCAAAAGCCATTAAAAAAAGAGAAAAAGATCATGGTATAATCGACATCCCATCGTGGTGGTGGTGGTGTAAAATTTGTTAAACCGTCAGGCTAAAGCGTGTATGACTTATATACCACACGGTCAATTAGGGTAGAGGAATGGCAGGTAGAAGATCAATTACAGTGAGGAATCTTGTCAGGTAGCGAGGGGCTTTAAATTAATCTGTGAAGTGCTGAGAGGCGACATACGTGTCATCTGACAGGGACCTTACATCAAGCTGATAATTGGCTTAATTACCTGGCTGCAGCCACCGTATCCCACTGAGCCAGGCTAAGGCTCCTTTATGAAGTGGGGAAACAAGGACCGTGACCCACATTATTCCAGAGGCTCAGGTTGCCTCTGAGGACTGGTCTGCATTAGGTTATGATTTTTCACTCCTGAATATTCGGGAGGGGTTGCCAGGGGGGAAATCTGATTCTCGACCGTAGCTGTTAAAGGGAGGGGGTGGGGTTGGTGTTGATGTCTCAATGGAGGCAGTGTGTGCTCCTGAACTCTGCCCTTTTGTCAACACGTATGTTTGTTTTTTTTTTCTCCTGCCGTTCCCTGGAATCTCCACCGCCATGATATCTCAACTCCCGAGGGGGAACTCCTCCAAGTTTGTGTCGGTTTTCCTCCAAACAACCAGAGGCTCAATTAAGAGTATGTTAGGGCAGATATGAAAAATACTCCGTTTTTAATGAGTTCTCCATGCATGCAAACCGACTGCTCAACAGTTCACGTCCTGCTATATGTAAATGTAATTAACAGCTGAATTATCATAATTACCCTTCTTGTCTCAAAAGAGGCTGAGGGAGAAGTGGCCATCACAGAGCATTTTCAGCGAAGGGTTTAATGTGCTCTCTCAGCTACTGTAATGGCTGGGTAAACACAAATGCCACACTGGCACCGCGTTGCTCCAGGAACGATGCGTTTAATCAAGGAGCCCAACAAAACATAGTTCGTTGATTTCACTCATTATTCATTAAATTCCTGTTTCTCTGTAAAGGATCCACCCAGAAACAAATCTTTGCAGCAAGACCTGTCACTTACGATCATTAAATGTGTTTTAGTGGAACATTTTAAAACAGTGCGACGCTGAAGGAGAGAGGAGGCATCTGAAGATGCCACAGCCAGCAGCAGCAGCAGCAGCAGCAGCAGCAGCGCCAGCTTTCTTCCGAACGGCACTTGAAAATAATTGGTTCTTCTTTATTAGGTTTTTTCAGACCTACACCTTTAACTTCTTTGCTGTGTAGCTATTAGGATTTATCGCTGGCCATGATATGGCGTTGAATTAAACAACCTATTCTGCAGGGTAATCTAATGGTGCTGAAATAATGTCTCCCTCTCTGAAACTGAGGGGCACTTGAGGCGTAAAGGAAATTAATTGTTCCCATTAAGATTCATCGACCGCAGAGTGAAGTTACCTCGAACACCAAACCCAGTATATTTCTCTGCATTGTGGAACTAGTGTAACACAGTGAGAGCGTCGGTGTCCTTTTCTGTCAGAAGCATCAACCTTGGGTGAAGTGCTCATCTTATAGAGGCGCTGAGGTGCCGGCAGGATTAGGGGTTGATGTTAAGGGAGTTTTAGCAAAGTGATCAAAGTAGAACATAATTGACCTTAGCAACTTGTCGGTATTTACCTCGCGTAGAGCGTTTCGCAGTACTGTAGGTTTCTTAATTCTGGCCATGGTTGGCGTGATTCGCTAACTGCATCGATCTCTCCGCTTGTTGTTCCGAACAGTTCACACACGCATTTAAAGAAAACGTCCGCGCTGGGCTAATACGTTGTGAACACAAAACAGCAATAATCAATATTTAAAGAGTCCACCGCCTCTGAGGTCTCTCGAAAAGAGGTGCATGCCAATAAAGAGCGTGCCCGGGTGCACGCCGTTACAGAACTTTAAAGGGTGAAAGGTAATGTATTCTCTGTGATGTGCAAAGACATTAATGGATTTCAGTCCAATGAATTAAAACTAAGACAATCAGAAGAGTGGGTAATTGCCAAGAGCGTTTCAAACTAACAAGGGGAGAAGGGAGAAAATTAATTTGTGTTTGAGGTAGAATTGATCGAGGCCATAAACACGAGAAGCATAAAATTAATGGCTTTGTCCGAAAGGCTTAGCCACTCCGAGTAATCCGCTAGCAGTGAGCACAAGTGGGCTACACACTAAATTCAAACAAAAAAAAAACATTTCACAGATATTTTAGTATCTATCATCACAATGCTGATGTTTTTAAAAAAAATTTATTGCTCAGCCATGTTGTGGCTAAACCCACCCGGGCACCTTCCGGGACTTTTTGCGCTTTGTTGTTGTGTCCCTTCAGGCCGATTGTAGACGTGTGGTTTACTAAGCCCGCGTTCCACCCTCTTAAGCTGTGATGATCAGCCACAGAAACAGAGGTTGAAGTTAAGGAGTCAGAAGATTTAAAAGAGCTCTAATTATTCCTCTTGCTGAATTATGGCGGGGAGCTGTTTAAGTGGACACTACAGACGTATCCGACGGCAGGTTTTGGGTCAGAAATACTTGCGCGAGTATTTCTGTCTGCATGTATATTTTCCTGCCTCCATGCCGGAGTCTTTACAGTGAGCTGCTGTTCCACCTTCCTCCGACTCAGACTGTCTAGTTGTGACTGCGCTACGTCTGCTGTTCCACCGTATTCAGTTTCAGGGCTCATAAATTACACCACGCAGACACAGGATATGTCCGGCGGAGTTTTTCTTTTTTGTTGTTGTTTTTCTGTCGACCGCTCTTTAAAGAACTAGTGTCAGTAAAGCAGTGAACCTGGCAAACAGTTTCACAAAGGAGGAATAATATTTAAATATTTCTCAGTGCAGAAACTAGAGAAATTGTATGTTGGCCCTTTAACATCCACATCAAGCTGTTCTCTCCTGTTGAACAGCATGAGTGCAGATAAACAGCCTGATTTAAAATTCATGTCCTGTGGGACTTATTTCTTTGTCGTTAATTACCAGTACAGACTCTTAAAGGCAAAAGACCAACTGTAGCTTCATTCTTCTCTTTTAAAGCAGCCGTTTTATTAAGCGGAGCTAAAATGACAAACATGGAAAGACACATGGAAATGGCATATATGCTGTATATTAATATATACACATACAGTATATATATCTAGATCTATATCTATACACACACACACACACACACACCATACAGTACACCATACATTAAGCATTATAAGATTTGCTGATATAAATAGAGTTAATATGGACAAGTGACTTTTTAGTCACTTTCAGTTGTACTATATATGTACTATATGAAAGCTTTAATATGTAAGTGAATATATTTTCCGTATAAACAGACCGGATTTACAACTTAACTTCTGCCTTGAATGTACAGGACCATATGGTAGAATAACTGCTCTCTTCCCGTTCTTGCCTTTAGTCACCTGCTCGTCATTTCTTATGGTTGAGAGGTTGAGCCCTTCTTTTTTTAACTGAGCTCGGCATCCGTTCAAATGTGCCTGTTTGTTATTGTACCGGCAGGATTAGCCGCGTTAGTGATCCATCTTTAAAATTTAAACCAATTAAAAGAGCTTATCTGTGGGGTGTGAGCTGTCATTGCGATTCCCTAATAGTAGGGTATTAGGCAGCTTGTGATGTATTTCTCCTGGAGTTTACTAGTATAGTTTACTGCTGAATGCACTGGGTGTAATTTGAGATCAGCGGTGAAAGGTATTTAAAACAAGGACAAACATAATATCTTGTCTTATAATCGTCTGCATATAGTCAATATTTTTGTCATCTTTCTCACAGATACACACAGACTCTGGAGGCCAATAGACTGATACCAATAAATTCTGTTTCATCATCACATCTCGACTGATGATCTTGCATTTACACGGATTTTATTTCATTCGACTGTGTTTTAACTTCCATGCTGCGTTCAGACTGTGGTGACAGCCGTTTGTCAACTGTGCTATCTCTAACTCTTCCATTATTTACAAGAGGTATTATTCAGCATATGGTCACAGTGTGCCTTTGGTGTCAGATTGCACACAGAGAGTGACTTCAGTGCCTCTTGAGAGAAATGGCAGCTAATTGGTGCAGCCCTCTCGCAGAGCTATCAGAGGACACACACTCTCACTGGAGGGGGAATTTTCTCTTCACAATCAAAAGAAAATTGTAGCACATGGTACAGAGACATCAAAACAAGCCTGCAGATGCATTGACATCTGACAAGCACACGACTCGCTGTGGTATCGAATAGATTTGGAGCGAATGTGATGTTCTTGATGTGAGTCGCAATCACACTGTGATGTGAAAACCCAAGACATGTTGATTATAAACACGCACAAAGATGGTATCTTGTCTAAAAAAAAAACAAAAAAAAAACACAGTCGACATCTGAGTGCCCTTGGTAATTAAAATGATATGATTTCCGGATTCTCCACGAGAGCGTGAACAAGCAAGAGACAGTGACCAGCTGCTGTAGCATAAAATATCACAGTGCTTTTTTTTTTGTTTAATAAACATTTATTGGATGTGATGTTGTCGGCGCAGTGGAGCAGTGGTTAGCACCCGTGGTCCACAGCAAGAATGGGGTCTTTCTGCACTGTATGATCCTCGGGGGTCCGCATTGGTCAGCTTCCTCCCACAGTCCAAAGACGCCCATGTGTGAATGAGAGTGTGACCGTTTGTTTGTCTCTGTATGTTGCTGTGTGACAGGCTGATGACCTGTACCCTGCCTCCTACACAAAGTCAGCTGCAGCTGGCTCCATGAAGGATACTAGCTACAGTTCATCCTCCGAGGAGAAGCTCATCCTTAGAGAATAAGTGGTAGATAATGAATGAGTGAATTAATTAATCTGTTGTCTTCATGTACATAAGCTTCTCTCTGATCCAGGGAACTGGGGCAGTAACTATTTATTATATATTTCATTTAATTAAAGCAATGCATCTCATTAATTAGTGCATGATACTAGGTTCAGATTTTCTTTCAACTAACCAATTGAAACCAGTGAAATAAGTAGAATTCTCATCAGTAAATCATAAAAGGTAAAATAAAAGAAATATATAAACATTCAGCATTCATCACCTTTCTGTATAGCCAATAGATTTTTCATTTTTAAATGGACTGCTTGCTTCGTAGTTGAGCGTGTCATTAAAATCCATTTGAAGCCGAAGGTGCAGAAAGCAACGCGTTTCCTGTCAAACAAATACTTGATACTGGATAATAATCTGTGGTGAAAAGTGCCAGGTGGAGGCGCTTTGCTCCTGTGAGCTAGATTAATGTGGTCTCCGGAGCAGGTTAATCAGGTGATGTCAGCATATTAGGGCTTATATCAGCCTGTGGAAAAGCAGAAGTTTGCTCAGAGAGGTTTAATAATCTGAAACCCAATTACCTGAACCCTTTTATTGCATTATGTGCATATATCGAATCAGCCTATGAATCATCTCACTTTTTCCCAAGTCAATAAAATATCTCCACCTGCAATCCACAATATATTTTTTATAGTATTTATTTATTTTTTTTACACTTGTCACAGCCTTTTCGGAGTTTCTTAATCGTGTTTACTGCTGTGACCTCCATGTTTTCAGTAAAATGAAAAGTGAAAGACAATCTGTCTTCCCACCCGGAATATGTCAGATTCCATCATCGCAGGTCCTGGGACCTTTGGGAATAATTCACCTACACACCTTTAAAGCTGTAGGTACTTTGTGGTCAGGAACTCGTGCTAACTGCACTTGTCAGCCGTTACTTTCACAGCCATGGTCCCGGTCCTGGACAGCCTGTGAATGTGTAGGTGAAAGACACACAATGACTGAATCTGTACTTTGTGTTTTTGTGTTTAGCCTGATTTCCCTACCAGAGAGAAGGTCACTGAGTAAAATGCCACAATTCAGCTACAGTGTATGGTCGTTTGTTTTGTTTTTTTTTTCTTTCTTTTTTTAACGATCAGCACAACAATAGTTTTCTCTCCGCTGATGCCTCCTGACCACATCTCCATATATCATCTTTGTAATAAACACCAGTATTTCACTGGAATGAAAAACAAAGGATCATCTGAATGGCTGATCAGTGAAGAGTGTGAAATTTGGGCTTTGTCCCCGTTCGCTCTCGGGAGATGGAGATATGTGTTCGATGATGGAGAGTCAGATAGCACAATATTGTGTTTTCCCAGAAGCAGCCATGGAACCAGAGTAAAACACTATGGCAGACTTCAGTGTGTATGGGAGGTTCTATCTCCAAATACAATCAGGTGGTTGTTGGTAAATATGTATGATCATTCATGCAGCTGACAAGTAGCCTCGTATATCAATGTAGACATTCGCACACGTGCACACAAACAGCCGCTCTGTTTCCTCTTTCATATTCATTTATTCAGTCGCGTTATATGCAATGTGTTGATTTTCATATTTTCTTTATCATATCACAGTCACACGCAGTCATTTCAGGCAGGAGGAGAAAGCACACGTGCACATAAATGTAAATGTTCTTTGCAGTGTCGGTGAGGATTGAATACAGGGGTTGTATTATTGCTGATGTATGGTTTTAGTTTGGAGCAGTGCAGTTTCACTTTCTGCACGGCGGCTTTATCACAGTGAGAGAGAGAGAGAGAGAGAGAGAGAGAGTGGCTTGGCAGAAAAAAGTCAAATGCAAGCAGACTCTGTCTTCGTTGTTGACATTTAATCAGACCAATGCACCGACTCTGTTGGGGAGAAGTCACTGCTCTGTTGAAGGATGCACCACCACCACTGCTTTTCTTGGGTAAAATAAAAACAGAGGGAGACAGATAATGTCGCTGCGGCACATTTGCCTTGATTTTGTTTGCATGAAGGGCAGGAAAGAGGCGAAAGTCCAAGCGAGAGCTCGACAGAGCTTTTATTCTCCAGGAATAATGAGCAGCAGTGATTCAAGTAAGAAACAACAAGAAATGAGACTCAGAGCGGTTACTGTTTTCACACAGCTACGAATGATGTTAATTCAAAACAAGGACATTCAGGACCCAACCTCTAATATGTTCATTCCTCTCTTTCCCGCTCCAGGACCAACCACGGAAGATTTCTCCATCTCATCATCTATACCAAAGACCACCACGGTTTTCACCACCACACCTGTGTCCACCGCCAAGGGCCGCGGTGGCACCACTGTGGCTGGAGCAGATCCAAGAGATGGGAGAGATCCGTTCGAGGGCCGACGCGGCTCAGGTACAGCTGAGCCCACTGTCCCAGAGTTGCCCCCGACGCCCAAGCGCTTCTGTGAGGCGACCAGGAGGAGAGCAATCGACTGGCCCCAGACCCACACTGGGACCACTGTGGAGAGGCCCTGCCCCAAAGGGACCAGAGGTGGGTGATCATCTGGACTATATATAACTGTAAATGGTCTTTTAAAAGGCATTTTAAAAGACCATCCCTCGATTATGACTGAATCTGGTAAGAAACGATTGGGAAGTTATAAAATGGTGATAAAGCGATCAGTAAGGGGAACGTCGAGTTGGTGGGTGTTATGGCAGCTTAGCTGACAATGATACGCACTGAGGAACCTCTCACACGTTACTTTAACACCCCGTCGCAGATACTGACACAACTGTCAAAACATTACACATCGGTGACAGGCGGATGAAAGCAAGGTGGAGACAATGTTTTCACTCTCACGGTGAAAATGGAGACTAGCAATCCAAACATATTACGTCGGTATTATTACTCATTTAAATGCTATTGTTATGGCCAACATAAAATGTTTACGATTTTGAAATGTTTACTGGGAATAAACCAGAGTCTATTGTTTTTGAGTTTGTTGTGTAGAAACGGGATCTTTTAGTTTCCACCCTACAGTCTCTGTTTGGGTAGATGTACACAACGTTCAGGCGTTTGAATTGTGTTTTTAAATTGTTGTTCCTGCCACACTGTTCCCCGCGACGGAGTGCGTATGAACGAAAGCTCGGCAGGGGAAGGTTTTTTCCCTGAGTGCGGCATTGACTTCTCTCCAACTGTTGTGTTTATTCTGTGGAACTGCAGGCATCGCCTCCTTCCTCTGCACTGTGGCTGGGACCTGGTGCTCCAAAGGGCCAGACCTGAGCAACTGCACATCCCACTGGGTAACTCAAGTGGCACAGAAGGTAAACGGGGAACGTGTCAGTCATACAGTACAGCAGCAGGAAAAAAAAAAAGAAAGAAAAAGCATGTTATGACTTTTGACTTGTATCCTTTGTGTATTTTTGCTATTCTAGTGAAAAACTACTACGACTACTCCAAATGTTGTGCTATACTTTTTTGGAGTATAGCACAACATTTGGAGTAAATTCCTACAGTTACCTACAGTTTAAACTTTCTTCTGTGGCATTTCTGCTCTGATGGTCAATAGTCATGCAGCTAAAAACCTGACACAGAATATAACACCATGCATGTCTGTGTTATAAAAGGTCTAATAGTTAAGTCTTTTTTTTCAAAGACAAACAAAACAGAGGGCAAATAAAATAATATTATTTACTTCAAGATGCTTAAACACGTAATGACACGAGGAAACCGCAGCCTTAGTGAGGCGTTCTTATTCTCACATATTTACCCATTGATTTTTGAAACCAGATCCAGACGATGTATAATTAACTGAGCTGATTGAATTAGCGTTGATTGCTGGAATCTGCTTTAATTTAGTTGCCCGTGGTTGTGGCTCTGCCGCCATTACGCCCCTGGATTGTTGACGCGCCTGTTGTTCCTGATGGGAGATATTGTAGCTGTAAGAACCATCAGCTATCTCCGACTCTGAATTGCACCTTCAAGGGCTGATCGAACAAACATTTGCCTCCCACTCAGTCACTCATAATTATGACGCGATAGAACATGGAAGCTCGATCAGATTTCCCTTTGTGAAGATGAATTGACGGCGGCACTCAGAAGTCTTATTGTGATTGTCATCTGTCTGCTCCATTTGCTCCAAGGACATGACTTCCATGTGTACTAACAGCAGGATAGCACAGTGCAACTGGTGATGACTGGTATATACTGTATCTTAGTATATATGCCATATGAAATGTGTGTGTGGTATGAAATTAGGTCACAGCCCAGTGATGGAAAGTTGGGGATGTGTTAGTGCATCCAAATAATTAGAGCAATTCATCACTGTGTAAGCGCTGATACTGATCACGGATGATGGAACAGACAGTGACAGCTTATCATCATTACCGAGTACCGAGGGTTTTTTCAGTGCATCATGGTTGTCGCTTATGTTTCCTACTAAACGTACAAACCGTGTTCTACATTCATTCCACATGATGAATGCTTTCTTCCTGATAGAGCTGCGTCGCAGTAACGGTGCATGTGCCATCGATTATTTCAGCCTTGCTTTGCAGAACCGTCATATCAGGCCCATATCACTGACACGCAGCCGATCCCACCGGCTTTCTCCCTGTTGCTGTTTTTAGATTCGAAGCGGCGAAAACGCTGCTAATTTGGCCAACGAGCTGGCGCGTCACACGCAGGGCCCAGTGTTTGCCGGGGACGTCAGCTCCTCGGTGCGCCTCATGGAGCAGCTCGTGGACATCCTGGATGCTCAGCTGCAGGAGCTCAGGCCCAGTGAGAAGGACTCAGCTGGACGCAGCTTCAACAAGGTACTGTAGAAATCCCGTCCAGTAACCTCTCATTAAACCTTGTCCCCCTTCTGGCCCAGCTCGGTGTCAGCGTGACTCAGGACATTCATTAGCAGGACACCTGCCGATACACGCAAACACAACACAGTGGTTGCACTGGCTTCAACCCATACACACAGACACACATCCATTGGCACACGCAGTGTCAGGTGAGGGGGCCAGAGAAGCAGGTCTACCCTGGGCGGGTGGGGGGGTTGGGGGATCATTTCTCTTCAGCTCCCTGGTAATTACCCTGGCTTTGGAAACGCAGGCTCACCTGGCAGCACCACCTTAATGGACCTAATGGCCATGAGACCACCCACCAACACAGAAAATAACTCTTCATCGCTGACAAGTGTGGGACTCCTCTCTCCTGGAGCTTGTGCAGAGTTGGCCAGAGGCAGACCTACATCTCTCAGCTGCAGCTGCAGTCCCATAGAGAGATGAGTGACAGGTTGAAAAATCGCATTGTTATTCACAGTCTTTGTAAACAAAGTTGATTTGGAGCCTAACTTATGTCGTTTGTGAAGTTATGTGCGTTATGTCATCTTCGAGCGCGATCGTGCATTTGCAGATGAATGAGGAAAATCAGCTGACAGTAGCATGCTGCTGTTTGGTCATGCAGTTGACTGGAGATGAAGCCTGACCAGGTCCGCACCGCTTTCTAAATGCAATTGTGACGGAAATCAACGCCGACGCGGCGTTAGTGTTTACATGCACACTAGAACCCTTGTTGCTCAGCCTATGTAGAACATGGGAAGATGTGTTCACACAGGCACTGTAATAACCTGGTTACTGTCACCAGGTCGGGCTCATCATGAATCATGGCTTAGAACCAGCCACCTATGAGCGACTATGGAAACCTGAGTTGTTTATATTTCTGCAGAGTAACGTAACCCTGAAAAATGTTCTCTGCAGTGACGTACCGATGCACTCCAGTACCTTGGATTATTACCTCTGGGTGTGTTTACAGGTGCAACGTAAGCAGGAACAGTTCACCCATGTGGAGTTATGCCCGAGAACTCCAGTTTTACCACATCAGGAAATCAGGTTTTTGTAACGATGGGGGGAAGCGGCTCTCTCAGTCACATGATGTCGGAAATCAGGTTTAGCCGACTCAAATCAGTATTCTGCTGAAAGAAGCTCCTACCACTTGGACGTTAATGAAAATCAGCTGGTGTCCGTAATGAAAGAAAAAAAAAGTCGACATTTGAAAGTATTACACTTCACAGCATGCGTCTCAGAATGAACAGTAGGGATATACATGATTTACAGGAGCTAAAATGGCCCGTGTGGTTGTTTTAGTCTCCATGCAGCTGTCTCCCACAAATCAACATGTAAACTGAGATGACCAGGAGAGCAATAGTCACTCAGCTGGCGAAACATTTGGGTTTTCTGTGTGTGTGTGTTTTTTAGGGGGTTTTTTTGTACGTATTTACGATGTGGAGGTTGTGATGTGGTCAAAAGTAACATTTTATCTATTTGTTTTCGTATGCAGCGGGAGAGCTGCAGGCTTTTCTCTGGTTTGGCTCAATTAAGAGTCGACAGCAACTTATTTAATACCAAGAGACCGACGCAGGGATTTAAAACGCGCTGCTGCTACATTATTCTGACCATGCAAATGCAATGCAGCGCAACACAAACGACCTCATCCCACATTGTTTAGCTTATCCACATCTTTTAAAGCATCACTAACGGGGAGCATCAGAACCCAGGCTCAGCAATTTTCCTCCACAGCGCCGCGCGGTTCTCATCTTTTCCCCGCGCTATTATATGACTCATATTCATTTTTAGATTGCCAACGCCACCCCCCCCCCCAAAAAAAAAAACATTTGAGTCATTTTAAGGTTGTAGTTCATGGAAACTGCAGCTTTGTCTTCTTTTCATATATTGTGAAATTGTATGATAAGTGGCATGATTTAATGCTTTCTGTTTTTTTTTTTCCCTACCTCTTTCTACAATGTGTCTCTTTTGCTTGATCCACTTGTTGTATGGAAAAAGCTTCAGAAAAGAGAGAAGACGTGCAGGGCGTATATGAAGGTATAACTACCAGGCTTTCCATGTTGCCCCCCCCCCCCGATCCCCAGTGTCTGATCAGCAGCATGCAGCACTGTCACTCTCGGCGTCCTTGATTGTTTTGTTACAGTTTGTGCCTTGCGATCCCGCTTGTACGAGACATGGCTGCTTCCTCATCTAACTGGGCTGTCTGTTCCCCCTGTCATCCTGTCCAGCGCAACACAAACGACCTCATCCCACATTGTTTAGCTTATCCACATATTTTAAAGCATCACTAACGGGGAGCATCAGAACCCAGGCTCAGCAATTTTCCTCCACAGCGCCGCGCGGTTCTCATCTTTTCCCCGCGCTATTATATGACTCATATTCATTTTTAGATTGCCAACGCCACCCCCCCCCCAAAAAAAAACAACATTTGAGTCATTTTAAGGTTGTAGTTCATGGAAACTGCAGCTTTGTCTTCTTTTCATATATTGTGAAATTGTATGGTAAGTGGCATGATTTAATGCTTTCTGTTTTTTTTTTTCCCTACCTCTTTCTACAATGTGTCTCTTTTGCTTGATCCACTTGTTGTATGGAAAAAGCTTCAGAAAAGAGAGAAGACGTGCAGGGCGTATATGAAGGTATAACTACCCCCCCCCCCCCCCCCCCCCCCCCCCCCCCCCTTTCCATGTTGCCCCCCCCCCCGATCCCCAGTGTCTGATCAGCAGCATGCAGCACTGTCACTCTCGGCGTCCTTGATTGTTTTGTTACAGTTTGTGCCTTGCGATCCCGCTTGTACGAGACATGGCTGCTTCCTCATCTAACTGGGCTGTCTGTTCCCCCTGTCATCCTGTCCATCTGAGGACGCCGCCGTCAATATCACTCCGTCTTTGTCCCGCTCCCCCTCCTCCGTGTGCTATCACTTGCACATCTTTCTTTTCATTTTTCTCTCTCTCCTTCCTTTTTTTCCCTCCCCCACTTTCTCTCTCTCTCTCTCTCTCTCTCTCTCTCTCCATCTCTCTTGTCAGCTCTTTATACGTTGTGTGAATAATTGCCTTCCCACGGTCGTAATTGCACCCCCCCCCTGTCAGCCAGAAGTGTGATCAAAGTCGCAGTGTGCTCAATTTTCACTTCCTTACATTGTACAATTTCTAGTCTCACTTTTACCCAAACCAAAGGGGAAAAAAAATCCCCTCTCCCATTGCAGGTTTTTTTTTCTGGGATTATTTCCTGGGTCCATTAATATATTTGTGTTCCATTCTGAATTTTCAGCTTCCCCCCCCCAGACATTTTCGATTTCCTCTGCAGTGGTAGAGTTTATAGGTTGTGCTGAAAGACAGTGTGAGGCAATACGTTGATGGAAAGACTGGACATGTCCTGCACGGCATAAAACAAATGGTCAGATTTTGAATTTCCCAGTGGCTCATGGGGATTTTCTGCAAGTTCTGGTTGTTTTTTACTTCAGGTTTTATTTTTACCTTGAGAAAAAGACAAAACACGAGGATGCATCACCCCAAAGACATTAGACAAACTTTTATTCTTTTACTTAGTTTGGACCTAAAATACCTGCAACAAAATTCCTGCAAAACAAATGATATGTCTCACTAGCTTCTGCTTTGTATTCATTACTAGTTTACATTTGATCACAAGATAAACAAAGGTTGTGTCTGAAAATACTCACTTTCCTGCCTACTTGTGTCGCAGGGATCTGTAATGTACAGGATTCTATAATGAGCTCATCAGCAAATGAAAAAAAACACTGTTGGACACACTACTCTGGTTTTTCTTCTGCACCGGTGATTATGACATTGTCGCACAGCGAAAACATTAACATCTGTCGTATAAAAACCTATAATGCATCTATGTGCATGATATACTGAGCACATTATCCCGCATGAAGAAATACTAACCACCTAGTGCCTTCACCAACTTCCGGTTCTCTCATAATTAGAGCTCTTGTCTTTGCAGCTGCATATTGATTAAGTCACACCTGAGGCTATTCATTTAATTTCTTGCCTCTTTTACTCTCATGTTGTATTGTGGTTAGTTTTTATTTCGATTCTAACTGTAGGGATTTGAATTGAACCTAAACATATTTTGTGTTTAGAGATTATGATGCACACTGCATCTTAAAAAAAAACGATATATAAATATATATATTATTAATATATATATGAGTATGCTGATGTCTGGATCCAGCTGAAGGTGCTGCTAAGGCCACACTGAGTTCAGTGCAGAGCTGCTGGCTTGTTCCTGCTCTTGAAGTCAGAGCTGTTCGAGTGTTTGATGGCCTGTTCCTCAGGCTTTTCTCCGCACGATATGTTTCTCCAGCCATATCGCGAGTTATGGAGGCTCCCCTGCTAGCACCCCTGTGATTTGTGAAGTGACCTCCACCCAGGCGAGAATTAAACAGGATTCAATGAGAACACTGATTCTCTCTGTGTTACACAAATTAGAGACAGCCAATCCCCCCCTTTTGGATTTCATGCATCCGCTGAGGACGTCTCACCGGGAGAGGAATACCGTTTAGTGTCTGTGTGGTTATAATGGCTCCAACCCTGTAATTGCCACCACTTTTTCTCTCTTGCACATGAACAGGCGCGCGCACACACACACACACACACACGCTCGTGCACACACATGCATGCAGTTAACTCCCATAGTCACAGCTCACAAGCCTCTAGCTGCCTGCAAGGTCAGAGGCACAGTGATTGATTTCTGTGCTCGCGCCCGAGATATGAAGACATACTGAGAGCCCCTGTATCATCAGCGCCGCGCTTAATATGAGCTCGGTAGTTAAGTCGTGCAGTTAATCACACATTGGCGCCGACTTTTGCTGATCCCCCGTTTTTTGTTATCCCAGGCAAACGGATAATCCTGTCTGTGGTCAATTAGTGTTTGGGATAATCATAGCTGTGACTAATTGGTACAGTGAGCAGGGTCTTGTTGTGGTTAATTACCATTATTGTGGTAACCACTCGCTGTGGTTAACGACACCTATGGTTAAATTGTCACTCGGATTCGTCACACTAGGGGCTGCTGTAAATTCTGAATCTCTGTACTGCTGTCTGCCTTTGTTGGGATTTTGGCAAGTTGGCTGTGGGTGAATTGTGCCAGGCGGTCATGAACTCGTGACCCAGCCAGGGTCAAGGGGAACTCTTGTTTTATCAACATATGATCCTTGTGTGGGTTGTGTGGAATGTTTTACTTACACGCGTCTTATCTGAAAGCAGGAAATGAAAGGATTGCCATTAAAAACAAGCAGAACCCCCCCCACTCTTCTCCTTCTCGACATTGACTACCACTGTGGACATGGACGTCATGATATGCTCCCTTTCCCCCTACAGAATAGTTGTCAAGGCCATTATGGGCAGATCCTGTTGTGGAAATAAGACCATTGTTCATAGAGATGTTGTTATTTTGGAAAGTAGCTGCTTAAAAACTAGAATTTGAGAACACAACATTGTCAACAGCTTAATTCACTGAAGGGGGGAAAAAAACAGTTGTTTTTTGTTTGGTTTGTATTTCCCCTCTAGCATTTTTACATTATTATTGAATAAAGAAACTGGTCTAAAGGAGACATCCTTAGATTAGGCCTGTGTTTTTTTTTTTGTAAACAGAACACTGACAAACACGTTTTGCATTTTTTATCATCATCATTATTTCATTGACCCGTGGCATCGCTGAGAGTGACCTTGATATTTCTGTTCCAGTTGCTGTTGCTGCTGTCACTGTTGGCCATGCATGCCCTTTATATCATTTGTTGCCCAGTTCACGCGCTTCACACTTGTTATTAAGTGAAGTTATAATGGGAGGATCCTGACATTTTTCCTTGTCTCCATGGATACAGGCCATAGTGGACACTGTTGACAACCTCCTGAGGCCGGAAGCCCTGAAATCCTGGAAAGACATGAATTCAACCGAGCAGACGCACGCTGCCACGATGCTACTGGACACGCTGGAGGAGGGGGCCTTTGTCCTTGCAGAAAACCTGATTGAGCCAGCGATCGTAAAAGTACCAGCTGAGAACATCAGTAAGTTTCTAAAAAAAAAAAACAAAAAGCAAGAAAATCTTTTCTAACTTTGCAGTTTGTTAGCAACACAATCGCACTCATTTGTCAGCTCGGTGCAGTGAGCTGTCTTCTTTCCACTCATAACTTCTCGTTGCTATGGTTATGGTCTCCCGGCCACCCGTTTTGTCTTATACCTCATTGATTTTTAATCCTTTTTTTTTTCCTTGCATGGTAAAGTCACCTCATTGAATGTGCGCCACAAGATGAAGTGTCCAGACCTCTGTGGGAAAACAAAGAAACCAAGTGAATGGAATTATTCCATTCACACAGCACCCTGTCCTCTCCAAGCCTTTCCCATTCAGTGGTAGTTTGCAAAGCTGATAAGCACTAGTTGGCCAGTGTCTGAGAAAAGCACTGATTAATATATTGTGTAATATGCTGTATAGTGGCTGCTTAATCACTGCATTCAGGCAGGGAGTTTTTATGAGCTCCAGCTTATCTGCACAGACGAGATGATTTGCCAGGGGAGAAACATAAACGCAGTCATATGAAGAATCACATGACCTCAGGGGACATCTTACCTGCCCTTCATTGACGAACCGGAAAAAAAAAACAAAAAACGTGAAAATGACTGTTGTTCCTAATTAGCGGTTTGTCAAAGCTCAAATGGCACCTCCAGGCGGGCATCAAGGGCAAGATGAGAGAGGAGAGAGAGAGAGCTATGGAAGATCTAAAAACTATTCGGAGGTGGAGGGCGACCAGAGAACAATTCCACATCTCCATCTATCTGAGGAAGCGCGGGTGTTTCTGATGGGCGGGAGTGTGCTGATACGTGTGTCCTCCTGACCCTTTAGTAATTTCACACATCAAAGGGAGCACCACCCGGCAGCTGGCATACCGGAGAGAGTGGCTGCAGGAATTTGGAGGATTTTCCGAGATTTGCTTGTTGAGCCAAGAGTTATCTGAACCCACGGGGGAAAAAAAAAAAAAAAGTAAAAGCTCAATGATATTTTTGATCCTATGAATATTTGACATTCATGCTGCAGTGAGCTTCGCGCTTGCTTTTGCTTATCCGGTATCACCACGCCTTTTTCTTTTCCCTTTTCCCTTTGCCTCACAGGCCTTCACAACGCCGACCACCGGCATTACATGGTTTTTAAAGCGAGTAACACTTCACAGAGTCCGATAATACTGGATTCCATTAGTAATACAACGTCAAATCTTTAAACATACCCTGGCAGGTCTAACATTCAGAGCTGTAATAAACACCCTGTGCTGCTTTGGAAATGTTGTCTATGAGTAATGCATCTGTCTCTCTTCCTGCCCCCCCCCCCCCCCCCCCCCCCCCCCCCCCCCCCCCCCCCCCGTCCTCCTCACCGCCAACCTCTCTCTGTCTCTCAGTGCTGGAAGTGTACGTGTTAAGTACCGACGGTCAGGTGCAGGACTTCAGGTTCCCGCAGACGAGCAAAGGTGGAGCATCTCTTCAGCTCTCCTCCAACACCGTCAAGGTCAACAGCAAAAATGGTGAGAGCACAATTGCTGCAAAAATATTTAATGATGGTCGAGGTTTTTTTCTTCACCGACTCGGTGCTGAGAGCCAGATGACAATATTGATGCCATGTGTTCCAACATACGCTGGATGTATAGAGGTGTGTAGGATAATTTGGCATCCAAAAGTTGTTTAAAAAAAAAGCATGCATTGACAAAAGTATTCAGACACGTTTCTTACCTGGAGGAACTTTGGCGGCATTTTCAGCCTCCAGTCTCCGTTGGTATGTTGCATCAGGCTTTACACGCCCGGATTTGGGGAATATTCCGGCTTTCTTTCCTGCAGATCTTCTTCATCCGTCTGGTTGGCCGGGGACACTGAGTGGACTTTCAGTTTAAGTTTTCTTGAGAGGAAGTTGGATAGGTTCATGGCAGGGCTTCGGCTGGGCCATTCGAGGACATTCCCAGAGTTTTCTCTAAACCTTTTCTTATAACCTGGCTGCGTGATTAGGGTCATTGATCTGTTGGAAGGGGAACCTTCATCCAGGGAGCTCCGGACCAGGTTTTCATTAAGTATATCTCGGTGCCTTGCCCCGGTTAGCTTTACCTCAGCCTTAACCCGTTTCCCTGCCCCTGCCTCTGAAACCCACCCCTACAGCATGATGCTGCCACCGCCGTCACCCAGACATGCTACTTAGAAGTGAGGCCAAACAGTTCAATCTTGGTTTCATCAGAGCAGAAAATCTTGTTTTTTCACAGTCTGAAAGTCCTTTAGATGTTTTTTCTTTTTTTTTCTCTCCTTTTTTTTGTTGCAAAGTTTAACAAGCAGGCTTTAATGTGGCTTTCACGGAGAAGAGGCCTATATGGAGCCACTCTGCCATAAAGCCCTGACCGCTGGAGTGTTGCACCCACACAGGATCTCTGGAGCTTAGTCACAGTGACCTTGGGGCATTTGTCACCAATCTAACATAAGGCATTTTCCCATTAGGCAGCCACTAGCAAGAGTCCAGGTTGTTCCAAACTTTTTCCACTTAACACTTAGGGAGGCCATTGTGCTCTTGGGAACTTTCAATGCAGTGATTTTTTTTTTTTTTCATTGCTGCTCTGTATTCACAGTTGCAGAGGCAGTGATCAGTGGCATTCTCTACATTTGTATATTATGGAATCATCACTGCACGCCTCTTTATTTGCAAACTGTACGTCTAATGACTTTATTATTTTTGATTTGCAGGTGTAGCCAAGCTTGTTTTTGTGCTGTACAAACACCTGGGTCAGTTCCTCAGCACAGAGAACGCCACGCTGAGGGGGATGGGGGACCCGAGCAAACGCAACCTCTCCCTCACCGTCAACTCCCACATCCTCTCAGCCTCCATCACCAAGGAGTCCAGCCGAGTGTTTGTGGCCGACCCGGTGATCTTCACACTGGAGCACCTGGATGTAAGCCTTCTCCTGAGACTCCCTCAGACCACACAGCTGAGAGCAGGCATTTAGTATAAATACTAAATGGCTGCCGGTAGTTTTGATGTTTTGTTGTTGTGGGAGAGTAAAGAAAAAAACATCCGTATTATTCGTGTATGTCATTGATGGTGATTAACACTAATGCTGACTAGTTGATATAGAGTCAAGGTTTCTTGTTTGTTGTGTTTTGCCTTAGTCATCCTTCTCATAAAGTAACGAATTAATTTAAATTTTATTTTCATATGTTTTATTTATTTTTCCAAAAACCTATTATGTGTAAAGAATTTCAGTCGCACAGATCCTGGTTAAACTGTGCATCACATTTATTGACATGACACAGAGTGATGTAGATTTAAAGATATGAAATATACAAGGTATGTTTGTGTACGGTCATACATATTGCAGAGCCTGTTCATATATGTTTAATCAGTTTGTTTGTTTTTTCCCCCTCTTTGTTGATGTTTTGTAGAAGGAACATTACTACAACCCCAACTGTTCCTTCTGGAATTACTCTGAGCGGAGCATGATGGGATACTGGTCCACTCAGGGCTGTAAACTGCTGGACACCAACAAGAGCCACACCACTTGCTCCTGCAGCCACTTGACCAACTTCGCCATCCTCATGGCTCATCGGGGGAATGTGGTGAGTGGCCCTCGCCATTTTTCTGTTTCCTCCTTCTTCTCCTCTCAGTTCGTTTTTCTTCCTCTGTCTCGCTGACAGATTTGTGCACACGCGGCAAGAACAAGAATGGCATTTCGGTGGAGATAATTAGATTGTAGCTGGAGGAGCGGGTGAGGGCGGGGGGGGTTAGGAGGGGAGAGGCGGAGAAGCGACTCATGGCTCATCGGGGGAATGTGGTGAGTGGCCCTCGCCATTTTTCTGTTTCCTCCTTCTTCTCCTCTCAGTTCGTTTTTCTTCTTCTGTCTCGCTGACAGATTTGTGCACACACGGCAAGAACAAGAATGGCATTTCGGTGGAGATAATTAGATTGTAGCTGGAGGAGCGGTTGAGGGCGGGGGGGGTTAGGAGGGGAGAGGCGGAGAAGCGAGCTGTCACTTTAAAAGAGCGAGATTGTGCATCAGCATGGGAAGGTCCATACCGTTATCAGAAGTAATTATATTTTACCTGTGGTCCGTGTCTAATATACCCCCCCACCCACCCCACCCCCCACGCATATGTCCCTGAGAATCATGGGAAGAAGGTACTGCAGAACCTCAGCCTTAACTCATGTTTCCACCACTCTTGAAGTGGCTTCGGATCCATTTGGTCGCGAAATGCAATTATAATCCAATTACATGATAAATAACATGTGCAGCAAGGACCTAGCCCGTAATAAATGCCGAGGATAAGTTTGTGGCTCGTTTAATAATATGTCCCAACTCATGAACTCTGTCCCTGTCATCTGTCTTAACCTCAACCTTAACCACAGCTGGAAACCAGATCCCCGAGGCAGGGCTTAGTCTCACACCAATCCCCTACACATCACCTCCAATGCAACTCCTGCTCTCACCGAACTTACAAATATCACCGGAGGAACTGCTTCACTTTCAGGCCACCATGTCGATGACTGATATTTTTTTATGGGCAAGTCTACTTTTTTTCTCGTTTGCCTGGTGCCCAGCTTGAAAAACGCTCTGCAACAGTCTGGGATTTGACCTCCAAAGCAGAACCGGCGAGGCTGAGGGTTCTTTGTTGCACGTTTTCAACTCACTTTTTTTTTTTTTTTTTGCAATGCGATAATGCGATTTAAGCATGAGCGCCGTATGTCATCACGTACGTACAAGCTAAGGGGCAGATGGCGGAGTTTTCATGCCTGGTTCAAATGAATAGTCAGGTGCCTATGTAAACATTAAAAACAGGTTTTACTTGCTTTCACAAAATACAGTCTTTTTTTTTTTTTTCTGTGCAAAAATATAAGCATTCAGTCAAGCTATGTTTAGCTGCATCTCATTTGAGGCATCAGCAGATTTAAACAGTATTTTACAGTCTCTTCAGTAGAAAATGCACAGCTGTACATTTTTATATTTTATTTTAGACTTGCATTCAAGCACTGCCATACTGTGTGTCACAGTGATAATATTAACACTGATGGGTGTAATAATGTACTTAACAATAAGAGCACCTATGAAAGCAGGACCACTTTACGTGTAAATAATTACACCTTCAGTTATTATGTGCTCAAATGCCACCAGTCAGAATGAGACGTCGGGAGGTAAAGGTCAATTGGTGTTATGTTTCACGCTGTGCAGGGGGAGGGGAGTGTCCACGAGCTTCTCCTCACCGTCATCACGCGGATGGGCATCGCCGTGTCTCTGGTCTGCCTCGCCATCAGCCTCTTCACCTTCTGCTTCTTCCGAGGTCTGCAGAGCGACCGCAACACCATTCACAAAAACCTCTGCCTCAACCTCTTCATCGGCGAGCTGATCTTCCTCGTGGGCATCAACATGACCGAACCAAAGGTACCGTGGAAACGACACCGCGGGGGGGAGTTTTGGATGGCGCTGATGAATGGGCTCATCCTCTGTGATTAACCTTTTCAGAATGACTGGGTTTCCCCTCCAGTTGCCCTCAAACGGCCTTAAAGTTAGAGCCACAGAGCTCCTCTGTTTCAGTTCTGTTTTAAAACTTGAAAACGTACGATCAGGATTCTGAGTGAAATATTCAAACGCAGGCTGATGTTTCTTTCATGACAGCCCCACTTCATCAAATACAAATATTCTATGCATGCTTTTTATACGCAGTTCTCCTACATCATTTGGACTTTTCAGAACTTTTGGATTTTAGGAGAAATATCTCTTTTCAAGTAGCCTCACTTTTCACACTCTATTGCGATGGAACTGGGTTAATGTCAGTGGCCGTTAAGCTTTTAACCCTCGAGTGATAAAAGTCCAAATTAAAAAGGTGGAAAAGCTGCATCCGTCCCTGTTTAAAATCACGTATGCTTGTGTGTGACCTCCGCATGTGGTTTCCTTTCAGCTGGTGTGCTCCATCATCGCTGGCATTCTCCACTTCTGCTTCCTGGCCGCATTCGCCTGGATGTGTCTGGAGGGCGTGCAGCTGTATCTCATGCTGGTCGAGGTGTTCGAGAGCGAATTCTCTCGCAGGAAGTACTACTACATTTCCGGGTACCTCATCCCCGCTGTGGTGGTGGGCATCTCAGCAGCCATCGACTACAGAAGCTACGGCACGCAGCGGGCGTAAGTGTCGCATCTCCGCACAGGGTCTTGTTTTGTAGGATGAGAATCAGTGGAATCGATGCGCCCCTCTCCGCATCAAGACACGCCCCCACAGCGAGAATGTGTGTTCCAGTGATAGCAGTTATCACAAAGAGTAATCCACTTGGAAAACGTGCACGCTGTCACTGCTAAAAGAAGAGGGTGTGAGCAAAGCTGCAACATTAATTAATACAGCAGCCGGTGCACTGGCCTGCCGGAGTTTTATTCTTTGCATGTGGGTAATTGCTAGTTAAAACTTTATGCACTTCTCAGCTGGTCTTCATCCAAGCAGCGAGCTTTATGATGTGCAAGACTGCAATCCTCTGATTTATTGGATTTAAGCAAACTGCCTTTTTCAACCCAATAGTCTTTACTTCATTTCTGTTTCCTGGTGATAAACGCAGGCCGAGTCGCAGCTCCTTCTTGAATTGTGTACAATAGAGTGTTTACTGTTCGCCGTCTCACATACACACGCTCCAACGTCACACATTTGTAAGCACTTGCACAATGCAAAGCCATAAATCCTCGAGGCCAGCAGCCGCTGCCTTTCAGACGGCAGCGTCTCGTGGCATGAGGCCAACAATCCTTCAAGGTTGCGTTTTCTTCTCTGTGGTCAGACGACTCTCTATCCTGTTGCTGTGACCTATCATCCAGCCGGGCGCCGCTGAGCCCTGATCGATGAGACACAACTTTGTTTTGGCAGTTTGGTGAGTTAATGAACTGAATATCACTTCCCTGCAGATGCTGGCTGAGGGTTGATAACCATTTCATCTGGAGCTTCATTGGGCCTGTAACCTTCATCATTGTGGTAAGATGTAATTTTGCACTCATCTGGGGGGGGAAAAAACATATATATATATATATATACATATATATATGTATATATAAAATAAATAGAAAAGAAAAGCTTTTCTTAGATTTTCTGTGCTCAAAGCCTCTAGGATCTGGTTCCTTAGATCGATTTGCATGAAAGGAAAGTGGTCCCATTATAGCTGACACAAGGACATCAGTGTCCACTCGCCTGTGAAATCCTCTGAAATCAGAATTGGTGAGCGGCAACGGCTTAGAGCTGTTGTGGTCTTTGCCGTACATCTAGATAACACACGCCTCCTGCAATCAGGAGGAGAAATCGTCTCAGGCATGAAGGTCGTTTGCTCAGTGGGAATACAAGGGTTGATGGTGAAGTGGGGGGGGGGGGGGGGGGGGGGGGGGGGGGGGGGGGTTGAGCGTGGAAGTAATGAGTGGGTGGGCCAGACAACCATTACCACAGCTCATAGCCCTGCTGAGGATCATGACACCTCCCCAGCCAATCCCAGCACACGGACATCTCCATCTTCACCTTTTAATATTTCATGTGGTGCACTGGGTGTTCGTACAGCCCATACACACACACACACACACACACACACACACACACAAAACACGTGCAAAATGCAGCCATGAACAAACACTGCATGCACATATAGATACACACACAGTAACACACGTGTAAATCTGTCCATCGGGCTGTTAATACATGCAAAACTGAGAGAGGTGCTGTGTAAGCACTGCACGTTGTTGTGTTTGGCAGAGTGGTGAGAGACCTGAATATTGTAGAGGACGGCCCCTCAGAGACCGGGCGTGGGGTGGGGGGTGGGGGGGTCCATGTGCGGCTTCGCTTCGGCTTTCTGCAGAGTGCCTTTCTGCCTCCTCGCCTGGCCGTCCATCCTTCTGTCTGTCTGTCTGTCTGTCTGTCTCATTGGATCTGTGTCATCACTTGCAGCTGTGTTAAATGCATCTCCTGCCTCTCGACTCACGCGGACCTAAATCGGCCCCAGTGGCTGTGAGACAAAACTCGGCATTACTCTAAGCTGTGATCTGAAAGCCTCTTGTCTTCTTAGCCACTCCCTTTCTCTTCCATCATTCTCGCGGCTGTTGTCGGTTTCCATTTTAAAGAGCCGGTGCTTCTGCCCTGTTATGTTTCAGAATGCGTCTATGTGGGCGCTTGTCCATGACCTAAAATAAAGATAGTCGATGTCTGACAACACCTCGTGGACATATTACATATCGATCATCATACTTTGTATTCTTGTCAAATTATACTTTACATATTTCCCTAAATTGACAGCAGATTGGAGATGCTGGCAAACTGTGCTCTTGGAGAAGATACGGGATATCATTTTTTGATGACCTAAAAATCTGGATGTACTTCATATTTCAGCCATCATTTGCAGGACTGCAAACGTTTAATGGTTTTGGACCAAAGTGAAGCACATCTCCTTCCTTTCCCTTGGTGGCCACGAATCCTGCAGCACTCAGAGAGAGACATCCTGAGAGCATGGAAACCTTTATGGATGTATGGCTTGAATCGCTTAAATGTTTTTCCTGGCCTCTGTGAAATTCTTTCTAAAATACGCGACTCGGCCCTGTTCCTTGCTCGCTGTATTTTTCTGGCGCTTTCGTCCGCGGTGCATAGGATCCACGCGGACGTCATGAGATATGCTTTCTCACATTCATTCAGGATTTGCACTTTGGGAGCGAACATAATGTCGAACAAGAAAAAGGAAAGAGAAACTTTCAGTGCAGCTTATGTTGAAGACCGGAGCTGTGTGAAGTGGAGCACAGCAATAAACTCTCGCTGTTTTTCCGCGTGCTTTACGATCTGCACCGTGGCCATAAATTTTCATATTCCTCTCAGTAAAGGTATGCTGGCGTGCTATGTCGCGCCAAAACCACTGTAGATTAAGCAATGGTCTAGGTCAGTGTGATATATAAGAACTGTTGTTCGCAACCGGTGGCGAGTTTCACGCCTCTACAAATCAAATGGAAATACTGTACTTTTCACCCCATATGACAGTTTTAGTTACTTTAATTAAGATGGAGCCACGAAAAAAAAAAAACACATGAAGAGGGTGGAAAATATGACACATCCAGCTTCCCAATGGCAAATGAAGGCAAACATGAAATGGGTTGCAGTATAATTTCCATACTGCTTTTTATAGAGTTAATGGTTCCAGCTACTGACAGAAGACGCATTGTGAGGCTTTCACTTTGACCTGTAATAGGTCAATTACATCAAAAGAAAAAAAAAGAGCTACACTCCCAACCTATATCGACTGTACAATGTTTCGTCCATTATTCTGAATAATATATACACTCTTTTACTCTTCATGTGTAGTGGGGTATTTTCACTGTGTGGTTCTCGTAATTTTACGTCCGCGTGCAAGCCCTCGTTCGCAGCAGAAATTGGATTCCTTCCTAAGTGCTGCCCGTTAACCCCGATGCATGTCTGTTTTGACAGGTCAATGTCATTTTCCTGGTGGTGACGATGTACAAGATGGTGAAGCATTCCACCTCCATGAAACCCGACTCCTCCAGACTGGGTGGTATCAGGTGAGTGGTGTCAATCTCGGAGATGAGGTGGCTGGTCTGTGGTTGTTTGATAGGAGGCAGTGTGTGTGTGTGTGTGTGTGTGTGTGTGTGTGTGTTGGGGTGGGGTGGGGCGGTTGTGTGTATGTGTGGAGAGAAAACTAATATGCACCATTGCTGCTTTTGACCTACAGTTTTGTTTGTTTTTCTCGAACTCTTAAACCCGACCAGACTAATATTCTTTCCCCTTCCAGGTGTTACGTTGGTCCACAGTCGGTACCTTTTACTCCATTTTATTATTTCAGTATTTGCACTGCTCCGGATGATATTGTCGTTTTCGTTTTTCCCTCATAACTGTATTTTTGAACTCCGGTATCTTTTTGCTCCTGTGCTGGCGCGGTTGACGTTCGGAGGCTTTTTTTTGGATGAATCCAGCCACATGCCTTTTAGGGTTAATGACGGTAAAAACAGAAAAAAGTGTGCGTGTGTGTGTGTGTGTGTTGGGTTGGGGGGTGGGAGGAGGTGGCCCATTTTCCAGCTGGTTGTGGGCTGCGTTTTTTCGATAGAGAAATGAGTCCCTGACCATTTTTGTGTCTGGGTTCTTGTTTAACAATAGGCCCAAGAGCAGGCCACATATGTTACGTGGGTGTTTTTTTTTTTTTTTGTTGTTTTTTCTTTTACACAGCCGCAATGTTTTCTGTCCAAACTTTTTTTTTTTAAAAAGGCACGTTTTGGTTTTCAGGTTTGTTTTTAGCACCCAGAAAAACTGCATGTGTTTGCATCAGAGCGCTAGATTTACCATTACAGCACCATCATTAACTAAGTCAAATCCTGTTTCATTACAAGTGACGCATGCGGTGAGGAGATAAACAGTCGGTTTGGTGATTTATTTTGTCTTGTACAACACATTTAACACATAAAATGTAACACAAAACTGGCTCAGCAAATCTAATGAGACGCCACTCTCAATGCCGTCTCCCGTCCTCCTGTCGTCTGTCGCCTCTCCCAGCGACAGGCTTTTGTCCCATTTCTTCTCTCCTCACACTGTCTCGCTCTCTCTATCCCTCTCCCTCTCTCTCTTGGGGGTGGCTCACTTCATTCTTGTATATCAATAACAACCAGCCATTGTCATTGAAACTGACTGCGAAGTTATCTTATTACCACTCTGCTTCATTCCTGGAAGCCGCCAAGGAAAAAAAAAACTGCTGTGTCGGCAGTCTCTCTAGCCATCAAGCATCCGTCGAGGGAACAAGTTTTTTTTTTTTTTTGAATCAGTGTCAATTGCCAAATGCACATTAATTCCAAACATTTGTATGTATACAACATGCCGTTCATTTCTTTTTGCCTTTTGAAACAGTTTGCTGGGCAGCAGGAGATAAACGTCAAATTAAGATGATGTTTTTTTCCCACTCGATCAGAACCACTTCATTTCTTTCATTACAGGTCCTGGGTGTTGGGGGCATTTGCCCTTCTTTGCCTGTCGGGGCTCACATGGTCCTTTGGCTTGTTCTTCCTCAATGAGTCCTCCATCGTGATGGCGTACCTCTTCACCATCTTCAACACCCTGCAAGGGATGTTCATCTTTATCTTCCACTGCCTCCTCCAGAAAAAGGCAAGTGGTCGTCCTCTATGATTCATTCAGTAGTTAGAGAGATAAGTTCATAATGAAAAGGCAAAAAGATCAGACATTTACGAATGAATGTTTCATGGGTTCTGAACTAATATTTGGTCTCAGGGTTGTTTTTTGTTAAATGAAACACCTGAAGATGTCACTGTGGGTTAAAAACCCTTTTTATTGCAGTTTTAAAACAGATACTAAACGAATGAATAAACTGATGAATCGACAGAAGAGCTGAAAAAAAAATCTGTCATTAAATTAATGACAAGTCAGTGAAAATTAATTTGCACCTTTTCATGAAAAGCTTTCTTTTTTTGTCCGTAATAAAATTGAAATATTACAGGCGTTGTTTAAATAAAGGACTGATTAATATATAATCAGCAACTTACGTGATCAAGAAAATTACTTTTTTTATTATTATTATTTATTGACTTTATTTTCTTTATTTAAACTGAAACATGGCAAAGCCAAGAATGGCAATAATGTATATTGCGGGTGTTGATCACTGATATTGTAACATTTATATTGTTGAAATATTACACAAGGGATGTTCTCTGATATTCTATACCTTGAATTCATAGACTCATATAATAAAGTGCGTCGTCACTCTGATATTTCAGCGTGTTATGACAGCGTGTGTTATCCCTGTTCTTACAGATATGGCATTTAAACTGCTGACATTTGATAAAGATTTGGGTTTTGTGTCTCTGGCCGCGTGTGGGGATTGTTTCGCTGTCTGTGTCTGCGTGCGCTCAGTCCGTCTTGATCTTTTACGGCTCTGCAGGTGCGTAAAGAGTACAGCAAATGTTTCCGTCAGTCCCAGTGCTGCGGCGCGCTGCCGTCTGAGGGCTCGCACAGCTCGGCTAAGACGGCCACGTCTCGATCCACGGCCCGCTACTCATCCGCTACACAGGTACGTCTGCTGCGCTGGGTATTAGATATATCAGGGCTCAGGATTTGTCAGGATTTAGGTGTTAGAAAACCATATGTTTTGTTATATGTCAGTAGATTGTTATTATTTGTATTTTTTTTTGGACAATTTCAACAAAAAATCTTTTCATTTTACTTCTTCTTCTTTTTCTTTATTTAAAGCTTGACTTTTATAATATTCTTTATTTTATTTTGTTGATCAACAAAACTAATAAAATATAATAATATTATAATATTGTTTATGTAGCCAAAATCTGATATATTTCCACTTTGCCACGAAAACTCCATTCTTGTCTGCAGAATTTAAAACATATCAGTGTTGTATATCTCTGTTGCACTGGGTAACATGTTCCTTCATTATGATAAACAGAGGCACTGAGAGTTATTTTTTTAGTCTGTCCCACATACGACACAACAGTAATGCAAATGCTAACAAGCATCAAACGTGTACTAATCTGCAGCTGAAAACACCACCCAGCAAATGCATCTTTCATTATGTTGCTTTTGTTCTTCTCAGTGAATTCATTCAATTTCCTGTTAAAGTATTGACCACACATGGCTTGTGCTTATATGAGTTTCATCACGGTTGGTAGGTAGACACCGTTTCCAACATACATAACAGATTAAAAAGAACAGAATCTGTTAAACAGGACATATAGACTCTGCGAGATCAATCTTAAGAGCGCTTCTGGGAATTTGTCGGCAGCCTCTGACTATCAAGAGAGAAAAAAAAAGAGAACGAGTAGCTCAGAGCTGATCTCTCAAATTACAAGCTGAAGAGATTCTCAGAAGGTATCAGTTTTTTTATTCTCTCTGTTGGATCAATAGTAGTTGGGGGTTGTGGGGGGGGGGGTTTGTTTTACCATAGCACGAAGGTGTCATCAAGCAGTGGGTTCGCTGGGTGGCGTATAAAAGCGGAGGCTTGGATCACAAACCCACTTAGCCACTCAGTCTTCAGGTCCAAACGCCTTGAAGAACAGCAGCACCATGTTGAGTCCTGATCAATGGCTGCTTTTCTCTCCACCCAGAGCCGCATCAGGCGGATGTGGAACGACACTGTGAGGAAGCAGTCGGAGTCCTCCTTCATCTCAGGAGACATAAACAGCACCTCCACTCTCAACCAGGGTAAGCTCCTCTTTCCTCCTCCACCGCCACGGCGAGACACATTCGCTATTCTCTTTGTGATGAGGCTCTGAATTCACAATAAACACTTCAGTCGGTGCAGCGGCAGGCGGCGTGGCTCTGTGGTGGCGCGGCGAAGGGGAAGATGAGATCTGATTTAATGTTGCATTTCTGTTATCGTAAAGCAATCACACGGTGGGGGGAAAAAAAAAAGTGAAAAATGCTGCCTGTGTATCACAGTTCACAGCGTTTTCCTGCACTTTTCACTGCGGTCGCCCATAAAGAGAGAGATACAGAGACACTGAGGAGGAGTAATGCCGAGCCTGGAATCCAAAAAAAAAAAAAAAATCAGTGATGAAGACCTGAGTTCAAATCCTAAGAATCCATAAGTGGAGAGATTCATCTTCTCTGTGGCGTGATTGTCAGGGATGAGGGCAGGCAGGGGAGATGAGTAAAGTCAGGCGGAGGTCAGAGCAGGTTTTGGGTTCGATCCCAGCACCGTGAAGCTCAGGCTCCAGACTGTGCCAACACAGAATTGGCTGTAGTCGTGAATTACTTTACTTTCTTTCTCAGTTTTTTTTTTAAAGCACACATGCAAGCACAAGAGTTTCTCAGCGATCCGTCCAAATGACTGAGGGTAGTTATTACATTCTCCAGGATTTACACAAGCAGGCTGAGGATGATAGGGATCCTGTATTATTCATGGCAGGCCACATTAGACATGTTTTGTCTGGTGTCTCGACTGGATGCGTCTGTTTAGATGAATTAGTTTCACGTAAACACCGCAGCTGATTGCGCTGCGGTGCTTTGGTCAGCACTGGTTGCACTAACGTTGTTTGTCAGTGACATCAGCTGACCGTTTGGATAAGGTTTTGCTGCGGCCAGTGTTTCCATGGCGGCCATGGTTGTCCATAACAGAAGGCGTATGGATCGAAGGTCATAAATCTTTAGCAGTGTCAGATTCTGGACAACAAATACCAGTGTTTGTTTATGTCGTTAGCCGCCCAGCACAGCACCGCAGACCGTGAAGCACAGTACCTTCATCTAGTCTCAACTGTGTTTTTTTATTTATTATTATTTTATTTTTTTGTTTTTTTTTCTGTTCGCTCCTGATTTTTCTCCCTTTCTCTATCTTCCTGTTATTGCAGGGATGACTGGCAACTACCTCCTAACTAACCCTCTTCTCCGAACCCACGACACTAACCCCTATAACAACCTGCTGGCGGAAACCGTGGTGTGCAACACCCCCTCTCCACCGGCCTTTCACTCCCCAGGTGCACATCCACCCTCTCCGCCTTTGCTCTTACATGGATTTGTGTTTGCTATGTAAGCGTTTGGGGAAATACACTGATCCACTGTCTGAAAGGGGAGTTAGATGAGATGATTGATACCGTTCCCTCCCTGTTCTTGGTCCTCCGCCAAGAACCTGTCCCGCACATCTCTTTTGCACTTCACTCTTTGTGCTGTTAAACAAACCAGATATAGCGTGTAGATTTGTGAGCTTCAGAGGTGCTGCTCTGTGGATTTTGTTACCATGAATCAGACCTCGGAGCTCCACTCCCTTTCTTTCCAGCCGTAATGTCATAAAAACAAGCTAAGCCAACCACGGCCAGGTTGAAACGTCATCCTTAATAGGCAGACGTGAGAGCGGTATCAATCCCTCCATATGTTGTAACTCTCTGCCACAGTGCAAATAAGCCTGTTTCCCCAAGACATCAAGCAGTTGCTTTAATTGTGTTAGATTTATCAAAGCAATAAAAAAAAAAAAAACACTAAGATTGTGGCTGTGACGCGGTGTGAATGAGAATCAGAGAATAATAATAACACTAGGTTTACCATTTAAATCCTGCTCATTCAGATTTCCTCTTTTATTTTGAAGTAGTTAAAATCAGCATCAAGCTTCTCTCTTATAAAGACGAGGAGATAAAGTTTAACGCTCCACTAACTATGGAGCAGACACATGGGAATTCCACCTCTTTATATATCTGTTTTATATATAAATAAAGAGAGAGAGAGAGAGAGAGAGAGGTTAAAGTTTTACACATTGGTCCAGGTTGTCTGTGCTCTTACCCTGATGGTTGAGTTTATTTACATTCCACATGTGTAAATCTTCAACATTGTGTATAGATTCTACTTCAGATCTGACCCAGCTTGATTTAAATCATGTCAGTGTTTATGTTGACCCAGTTCCTCTCTGGCAGAGCCGGAGCAACTCAATTTAAAAAAAAAAAAAAAAACAGAACCACATGACGCAATGCGGACGGAGTCGTAGCCCTCAGATATTCACAGGCATGGGATGATAAAATGATAAAAGTAAAAGGGAATGTACAGAAAGAGCGGCGCGGCGAGAGCGTTTAAGAGAAACGCATGTGCAGGAACATTTAGCCTGAACCTGTGGCAGCCATCATGGTCCTGTCTGGTGTTGTGAGCTCACATCGCAGCACAATGAGAGCACTCAGCACTCAGAGATAATGAAGCAGGGTCGGGACCAAACAATGTCTGCACTGAAAATCAAAGTCGTTTCATGACTTCTTCTTTCTGACTTTTTTTTTCTTCTTCTTCCTATTGCGAGCTGAGCAGCAGCCGAGCCAGACACAGGCGTCTGCGTGCACAGACAGCTTGTGCTTTATTGCCCTAAAATGTTTAATCTGCTTAATCACCGCATTATAATTGCATGTTAACATCGGAGCACAGGAGATGCATAAAGAGTTGTATTTAATTAGCAGGTGATTTTGAACGTTGGGTTAAACGTCTCCTTCTCCTGCAGAAAGACCTTCTCTCTCCCACTGAGGGGAACCTGCTGCAGTAGAGGAAATGCAGCAGTAGATCAAGGCACAGTGTAAAACGGGAAAAATTCAAGAAGTTAACGTTTATTTAAAAAAAAAAAAAGGCAGTTTGTGGAGCGCAGGCAGCAGCATGACACACTAATGTCAAAACCTGGTGTGAAGATCACCAACCAAGTATGAAATAAGTGCGGAGAGACTGTCAAGCCGAACATAAGCTCCTTGAAAGCTTCCTCTGCTATAGTCATTACATTTAGCCCCTGCAAAGGGATGTGGGTGTCTTCTATTATAAGTGTATTAATACTAAGTAATACTCTGCAGATGTTCATCCCATGCAGTAAAAATCTGTGAGGGGAACATCTTGGACGCGTCTCAGCTGGAACGCTTCCTGGAGCGCAGCTGTCGCCGTGTCCAGTTGAATTCTGCTCACATCATTTCCCGCTCGCTCTCTGTAGACAATACCTGTCTGCGGCGGGATCGCTGCCCGTGCGTCAACAAATGCAAATCTGGCAGAAAGGCTGTATTCAGAGAAGTGTCTAATAATCCCGCCCCCGCCTTTTTTTTTTCTTCCTTTTCTTTTTTTCTTTTTTGCCCTTTTGCTCCCTGCGCTCTTTTCACCCTTTTTAGAAACGTCTTTGATGCTGTTTTTTTTTTTTCTCCCTCCTGTCGAAACCATTTTCTGACACGTTGGTTTGAAACTGCAGTTCCCTCTCTTCTCCGTGCGGAGACGGGGCTGCGACAGCATCCCTCTCGCTCGGCAACATGTCCGCCTTTCACTTACACCCTCACTGTGAATGCAGTGAATCAGTAGCTCATATAACTACACCCCCTCCACCCTCCCCCCATCACTTTCATGCTGCTACTTGAGCTCAGTCATAGAGTCGCACAAAATTAGGAGTACTTCAGTCTGAGTGTGTGTGTGTGTGTGTGTTTTCTTCACACAATAGTGATAGATGTTCATTTCAAAAAGGGGGGAAAACTCATTTGTCGTTCAGAAGGAAATAATATCATTAGGAAATGTTGTCCTCTCTGACTGCAGGCTGTTAGGAAACCACTGTGCTTGCTGCTGAGCCCTCTCACCTGCCGAGTCCAGGATTCAGTTGTCCTTGCCGTGTCCTTTTTCGCTCCCTCAAAATAGAGTCGCACAAAATTAGGAGTACTTCAGTCTGAGTGTGTGTGTGTGTGTGTGTGTTTTCTTCACACAATAGTGATAGATGTTCATTTCAAAAAGGGGGAAAACCTCATTTGTCGTTCAGAAGGAAATAATATCATTAGGAAATGTTGTCCTCTCTGACTGCAGGCTGTTAGGAAACCACTGTGCTTGCTGCTGAGCCCTCTCACCTGCCGAGTCCAGGATTCAGTTGTCCTTGCCGTGTCCTTTTTCGCTCCCTCAAACCGCTCAACACATCATTTCAACTGTCATTCTCTGTCCACCTTGGACAATTTGTGGCAAAGAACCCGCGAGCTGAATTATAGTTAATTGCAAGGACACGGTGGCAGCGGGATCGACTGAATCCGGGGCTCGGCGTTACCAGCTTCCACTTTTGTCTTCTTTCAGTGATTTTGTTGTTTCTGCTGCAATTGAACAGAAGCATCTGTTTTACTTTTTTTGCACATCAGCTGTTCTTAGGCCAGGTAGCCTGAGCAGACACACTTGATGTGAGTGGTGGCAAAGTGAGTCATTGCACCGTGCCTGTCTGTCGTGGTGTGTGGGGGTTGTCGCTGTGCTTGTGGGGCCCCGGTGCAGAGAGGTGCCCGGCCATCTGTGTTCAACGTTTCCCCCTTGTCTTGCTTTCCTTTAAACAGGCGGAATGTTTCATTCGTTGTTGATGTCACCACACCTCCTCCTCAGCCTGTGTTTATTTATCTCGTTCCTGCCCATCCTGTCTGTTGCTGTTTGTGTGCTTCTGTGTCGTTATCTGGTCAACTTTACTCCATGTTGCTACTGTATGGTTTTTTTTTGTTTGTTTGTTTGTTTAAGTTTTCAGTCATTGCTTGTTCTCATTTCACCAATATTGTTCAGGATCATTTCTTAGATTGGCTATGTGGATATTTAGCTACGATGGGAGTGGGCGTGTCAGGGAGCTAATTGGGTTATTCTTCCGATTTTGAAGTATTTTTTCATTGTTATGAAATTAAAAAGTACCCAGAGATTATAGAGCACAAGAGTGAAGTGTCCTGAGCAGTATCCTGTGTATGTGGGTGGTGTCATAGGTGGTTTGTTGGGTCCAAATGCAAAACAATGATATCTCACATGCCGCGTTTGCCTTTCTTGCAGGACAGCATTCTCTGAGCAACAGCAGGGACATCAGTGCCATGGACACCCTCCCCCTCAATGGCAATTTCAACAACAGCTACTCCCTGCGAGACGACGACTATGAGGCTGTGGGTGTCCGAGCTGCAGGTGACCTCGGGGGCCTCAACCTGGACGATGTCGCCTTTGAGAAAATGATCATTTCTGAGATTGTCCATAACAACCTCAGGCCCCGTGGGGCCCCCAAAGGTCGCGACGCCCAGAGGGACAGAGCCTTGCCCCCCCAGACCAGAGTGACGGTGGACCGAGGCGGTGGCGGGGGCGAGAGCGGCAGCGAGGATGACGCCATCGTGGCAGACCACGCTGAGGCCTCGTCCCCACAGAGAGGGAGTGGACGAGGAGGCCACGCCACCCTGGAGCTGCTCCTGCACCCCCACCACAAGGAGGTGCTGGAGGCCCCCCTCCTGCCCCAGAGGACTCACTCCCTGCTCTACAGCAACCAGAAGGCCCCCCGGCGTCTGGAGGGGCAAGGGGGCCACGGCTCTGAGACTGTTACCGCAGTGGAGGACATGGGCTCTGATTCACCCAACAATAACAGAGACTCCCTGTACACCAGTATGCCAAACTTGAGAGACTCACCCTCACCTTCAGCTTCGCCGTACCCCCCCGAGGAAGAGGAGGAGGAGGAGGAGGAGGAGCTCTCCCCGTCACCTGGCAGCGAGAGCGAGGATGCGTATCATAAAAGCATGCCCGAGCTCGGTGACGCACCACAGCCCCTGTCCTACTACCACATAAACCGAGGCACCAGCGACGGGTGCATCATCTCACCCAACAATGAAGACTGCACGCAGGAGGGAGCGGCGCCCACTGATGGACAGATGCAGCTCATTACCAGCCTCTGAGCGGGCCGTCTCCGTTTGCACAGGTTTCACAGATTGATACTTTTGGTCGAGCCGGGAAGCCCCGGCTCCGCCACTCGGCGTGTTCTTCCTGTCAGAACAGGAAGTGAAATGTTGTCGAGTGGGAAAAAGGAACGAATGAATGACATTTGCACACGAATCTCATTATCCCACGAAAAAAAAAAAACACGTCCATCTGTTGCCCGACAAATGTGGACCGTGAAAGCTCTGCTGTTGGACTTAAGAGGTGCAGAGAACAACACCCAGGCCGCTGTGTCACAGATAAGTCTGTCTCGTTTCTGTTGTACCGAAAGAACAAAAAAACAAAAAACAACAAAAAAAAACTGTTACTCCAAGCAAAGAAGTATGAAACTCCTGACACGTTCCTGGGGGACTTTGCTGAACCAGGGTCTTTTTAGTCGTAAAGTACAGAAGTAGAACTAGTGTGGCTCCGATTCGCAGTCAGGACTGTAAACTGAAGAAACCACTAATTCAGACTCAGGCCTTATATTTTCTCTATTGCACATTGAACTGTTGTCGAAGTAACAGCTAAAGAAAATATATTTTGCTGTACCACTAGTGTAAAAAGTAAAAACAAATGTAAAATGTAAAAAAAAAAAAAAAAAAAAAAAACGGCAACCATTCAGTAGTTATACCCTTTCAATGTTAATAAGATTCTTCAGACAAGGTTAATCAAAATGGTGGAAATGTGCTTTTTCCTATCACACTTGACTCGTCGTAGTTTGCGTATGAAAAAAAAAACCTTTTGAGAGATATCAGTCCATATGAAATCATGCTCACGTCTCTGCTTGTGAAGTGCTTTCGCTTTCATGATGAGTTTTTTTTTTTTTTTTTTTTTTTTTGCCAGTCGTATATTTGTTAACACCGGGCCATGCACAGATTCGTAAAATGGATTCTGGTGTAATTTATTTGACTTATTAGAAATCGCCAGGTTTCGAGACATGCGTTCGTGTCCATGGGATATTGCGGTTCTTTGCGGACCTGTTTGTTCCATCCTTTGACACTAATTAATTTATTAACTGAAGTATTCAAAAGTGAAAACAAGTGGAAAGTGGTTGGAAAGTGTGAAGTTGTTGCAGCACTGATTAGGTTCATTTTAGTTTACCTTTGTAAGAGCCCATCATCAGCTGATATTTAAATCAACTCCTGTTTGATATCGAATAAATGTGAAATTTTTTCTTGTTTGCAGATGTCTCATTGCTTTTTGGCGGCGGCTGATGAGTGTTTCTATGTGCATTGGAAAAAAAAGGGTTGTCTGTTGAGCTGATGGAATGAAATACAGGTTTCGAGGACTAAGAAATAACAGAGAATAAGCTATATTTTATCTGAGCTATAATAAGATATATAGGCTTTGGCTACTTAGGCATTACTGGTTAGTCACAGCTGGATTAATCTGGGCCCTGGGGCAAAAAGTTTGTTGTTGGCGGTGTTCTGATCCCCGCTGTACTGTGGCAGATTTATTTCTTCTGGCAACCAGAAACATACCAAAGCTGAATTTATAAGATAATTACTCAATAGTTGATTAATACAAAATACATTTTTAATAATTTTGTCACTTTTTTAAAAAAAAAATCCTGTGTAATAGCTTCTTCTTGAGGGCAAATGATTGTGAACTCCCCGCACAGTCGTTGATCGTATTGCAATATGTTTTCTTTGGCTTCAGGAAATATTGATGGAAATATTTTTTTATCTCTTTTCTGACATTTTCGATACAGGCATGTAGACATATTGATAATGAAAATAATCATTGATCGTAGCCTTACAGTTCTCCTGTGGCGGACTGATAGTACAATATCTCAGATTTTATAGAAAAGTCATCAGATAAAACATGACGTTACTATGAATGAGCTCAGTACAAACGAAAACAGCGAAGGTCTTAAAAAACAGTATTTGACACGGGGGCCCCTTGGATAGAGCAACAGCCACAGTTGGTGTTGTCATAAATTTCTTAGAAACATTAGGATTATAAAAACCTTGTAGACCAAATGATATGTTATTAACCTGGGGCTTTTCAGCCTCTTTGGCAGTCAACCACTTTATGACCCATCCATGTTGTAACAACGGCATCAGTTCATTGTTAGCTTTGAGCTTTTGATGGGATTTGTAAAAATTTCACCGGCTTTATCTTTTAACCTCCACTGTGTTCACCCTTTATGACAATAATTAATTGCGAGTTTAACCCTTTGTGATCAGGTGCTGCGTCCAAATCATCTCTGGTGCTGAGCGTCATCACTCCGTCTGAAAAGGAGACCGAGCGGAGGAGACTCGCGTCATAGGTTTCGCAGACTTCGTCTGTGGTTTTTCGGGAGTGTTCGGCTCCAACTGACCACACAGACACACAGTACTCGCAGTCACTGTTGGATCTGGGCGGTGCACTTTATTAGTTTGTGCTGGGTGCCAGTTTGCTGTCAGGAGACCGACGTGGAGGCCAAGGCAAAGCTCTGAGTCCACCGTGGCTCTCTGCCTTGTTGTTTGAACATCAGCCTCTCAGTTTACACAGAGCGATCCAAAAGCCCTGAGAGACACCAAATGGCTCCGTAAATTATATGGAAACTTGGCTTCCGTTTACTTATAAATCAAATTAAATGCAAAGTTGATGACCCGCTCGCGGTTCACGGAGAAGGGGCTGGCATTGTCTCTGAAAGCTTCCTCATTACAAACACAGGAGAATTAACGTGGCGGGCTTCACCCTTCAGGGCCGCGCGTGATGTCATTGCGAGGATGGGGAAGTTTCCCCTGTTTGCATTTTCATAACAGACAAAATTGTGATGAATGGATGAGCTGAGCGCACTTCCCCAAGCATAAGGATCAGTTTTGCATGGTGCATATATATTGGTTCATTATCACCGAGTCACCTGTGCTCTGCATTAGCTCCCTCAGCCTGTGATCTGAAAGAACATTGGATTCTGAAATTGAACAATATGAACTGTAGATGGTCATGTCTTCTCCAAGGAAACCTGGGTGGGGTGGGGGGTGGGGGTCCTGATACATAGATCATCATATCCTGCCCTCTCCTTATTTCGCTGTAGTGATTTCTGGCCATTCATCCTCCTCGGCTCTGCACCTTTGACTCCTCATTGAGATGCTGACATTACCATCTGTGATTATCTAATTAGGCTGTGATGCAGCATTTCAACCAGGCGGTGTTTGTGTCGCAAGTGAAGAAGTTGTCAGAGTTTGTTGGGGATGAAAGTGCCTCATTTACCAACTCGTCTTTTCTCTGTTCCCAGCCTGAGCCCAGCTTCCATGGGGCAGGGGGAAAATGAAAAGCGCAATAAGGCTCAGGCCGAGAAGACGTTGCCGTGTTTTCATTTGGACGTGTTTGATGCTCCGGCCTCTGGTGATTTGGACGTTTATTTCATGTCCATCATCAAAAAGACGATCAAAAAGAAGACGCTGCATTCAAAATCAGATCACAGATCTTTAGCCAAAATGCGGCGCGTGTGCATTTGTGATGCTCGTGCTGAGTGAATGTTGTCTACGCCGTATATGTGCCTCTTTTTTTTTTTACTTGTGAATTATTACATTCCAAACTTTTCCATTAAAAAAAACGGGGGAATGAGTTTAATGTTTACAGAATCAGCTTTTTTTTTGACCCGTCCAACAAGGTCTTGCTTAAACATCTACAACGTAATTATTATAATGAAATGGTGTTCTTACAGACAATGTTTATTTTCTTGGATTGTAATCTTTTCTTTAGCTAGTGCAGGAACTATGCATAATTGCATTAGCACAGCCACAATGCAGAGCGAGTATTATATTTCCTCAGGGCCTCCTCTGTACATGCACAGCTTACATTCCGCCGCGTTTCACTCTGCAGCGGGAAGATAAAGAGCATCTGAATCGCTCCTGCTCTGCTGCCACCGCACCACCCAACATCACTGCTCTGCATTGGCTGACTCGACGTCTCTGTGTGCATTCAAGGCTCTGGTAAAGGCCGAGGATTTCTGCCAACAGAAACAGCAAGACAAAACGCAATCAGGTTCTGTCACTTTTTTTTTTTTATAGCCGCGGCGCTTCCTGGATAGAGCACTTACAGACTGTGTTCTGAGGTGGATGTCACTGTGTGAGCATATGTGTTTTAGGAAAACCTGCACATACCAATATAGAAACCACAAAACGTTGCTCTGAAGATCCTGTGCAGTGCTGATATAATTACCGGTAGCTGGGTTTCTTTTCCCTTTTTTTTTTGCAAAATGTACCAGTGCAAGAATTTCAGTTTAACTGTACTACGTGTTTTTTTTTTTTTACTATTATTATTTAAGCCGTATAACATTTCATGTTGTTTAAATGCTTGTTAGAATATCAACACAACATAGCGTCATCCAACAGAGGGCTTTTTCAAAAGAAATACGGGCTCCCTACTCGACTTCCACAAAGAAGCCTATTATGAGAGATTAAGACTTTAGGCTTAAAATATGCTCAAGAGTCCTCTTTGAGTCTGGCTGAGGGAAGCTTGATATCATTTGTTGCGCGTGTGCGTGCGTGCGTGTGTTTGTGTGTGTGCGTGCCTGCGGGAAAAGGAAAGAAAAGAAAAAGTGAGGTTTTTAAGACGGAGAGCAGCAGCAGTCTGATGTGTCAGAAACAATCGGAGTCTGAGCCCCGTTGTGGTAAATCTGTCAGGCTTTGTAGGGAACGCCAGCACTGACCTCAGAGCTGGACTAAGGTGCCCTGTCACACCCATTATACAGTAAACACTCAACGCAGGCCTGTGTTTTTGTTGCTTTGTCCCTATAAAAAAAAGAAAACACTCCCCAGAGACACAAACATACCATATGTCTGTTATTAGCGAAATGCTCCAGAGAGGAATTTTCCCATATTTAAGCAATTGGTCCCAGTTTTCGTCATTTGAGTCAAAATGTAATGAGTGTAATTTTAAAAAATGCGGGATGGAAAGAAAAAAAAAAAAAAGGAATATGTGAATATACCCGTCAAACATGGCTGACATTCCGAAAGTGCGAAACACATTTGAACGGACAATATGGTCATTTCTACTGTGTCCCACTTTAAAGTGTCTTCTGATATGTCAGTACATAGAGACAGCTTGGACAGTGAATCCCTGAAAAGAAGAAAACATTTATTTTGTTTCTATCCCATTGAGTCATGTAGCGCGTGGAGTATAAATGCGCTCAAGGGGGGGAAAAAATGCTTGTTCTTGTCTTAGTGGAATTTCAGAGTGATAATTACAGATCATTCACACAGATGTTTTCCATATATCTCTGAAACAGTATACCCATTATTTACATGAAAGCCCGACCATTACACAAACACATCTGTACCTATTTTGCATTTCCAATTTATTGGAAAAAAGGGACAGAAAAAGACAAAACAATGGAACGAGGAACTGCTGGCCTGATTCTCGTTTGCAGAAATTCTGCTTTAAATTAAAAGAGCAAGACAGAAATCTGTATATTTTCCTGCAGAACTATTGCACCACACTAACAGTAGCCATGTCAGCGTGTCGTCCTTTTGTTGTCACAGACTCTCCTGATCACTGAGAGGATTTATGGCATTAAACAGCAGGATGTCTTTGAGAAACACTTTATTCGCAGCTAATTTACTTACAGTTGCTATAATTGTTGGACGTACCGAGCTTCTCCTGTAGGAGAAACACAGAGGTACAGTAGCATGTGGAGATCGTTTTGAAGCTGACATAATCAATGTCATGCTTGAAGTTGCGTTTAAAAGTTGCCCACAGCAATATTTCTTGGGCCATTGATATGAAATTAAAAGTGGCGTGTTTGGAGAAAGAAAGAAAGAACGATGAATACATGTTTGGCCTTATAGAGTTGTGATGCATCGAGCTGCTGCGCATGGTGACATGTTTTATTGTTGCTTCCTTGTAGACACTTAATGACCTTTGCTACAGACTACATCAACAACGGTTCATATTTCAGCCAAATATTTGGTTTTGGAGTTAAGGCAGACACTCATGATCCACGCCACCCACAGACACATGGAATCACAGAGCTCAACTATACGTCAAAATGTTTTGGGAAGATTTTTCTATCTGAAGCTTTTTGTCATCTTTTATTAGAAACGGTCTTCCTCAGACTCGGTACACTTCACAACACAGAACTGACTTTGATGGGGGGAAAAAAATGAGTCGCTTTCATGGAGAGGCAGAGATCAAAACTCAGAGAGAAGCTCCTCAGCTGTTTCAGCGATACCCTGAAGCCAGGCACCTTTGTGGGAAGACTCCAACTGAGGACCAGATGTCTGGCAAACCTGGATCTCTGAGCCATCGAGTCCCCAGACATGAGGTGCATCTCTTCCATCTGTGCCACAATAGAAGAAAAGGCCATTTCTGATTTACCACTGTCTTCTGTGGTAAAACTCTTATATGTAAAATATTCACACATAATGTCCCTAATTAACCGATACGTCCTTAAAAAGCCATTTAAAGAACTTTAACATTAATAATTAGATTAGTAATAACATTAGTAATAACAATAATAAATGCTAGTCACTAGTGTGCTGTTAGAAGTTGTACCTTTTTAAAATGTTTTATTCTACCTGTTTGAAATAGAGTAGGTTATTGGGTACGTAACTGAATCAAATAAAGACAACAGCTAATTATAATGGTTTATATTTTCCATTTTATTTTAAAGGATATACTATTCTGTTTCATATAATTTAATAGGGCAAACATGAATTTTAGCTTCTTCACCATGACAATATCACTTGCAACTTTATAGCAATCAAACAGTTTTTTTTTTACTATTCATCCACACCCAAAATGGGTTTTGGAAGACAAAAACTTTTTCCCTTGAAAAAAAAAGCAACTTAAAAGGATGCAGCTCATATCAAGTCAGATGACCCCCGTTAATTTATCTTCTAACTGCTCGATTCCTGCAAGTGAATGATTACATGAACATGAATCAGAGCTCTTGGCAAAAAGCAGATAGATCCGTTTCTCTGGGCAGAAAACTCAAAGAATTCGAATGATGCAAAATAAATGGTAAAAACAGGTTAAATATCTGCTCCTGCTTTTTTTCCCCAGAAACAACAATTTTCTTCTCTTTTTCATTCCAGTGATGTAAGAGCGAAAAGTAATCCGGAAGTTGACAGGAGGAAAACCATGGTATTTTATGGAAAGTTACCGCGGCGCTGTGCTCTCAGTTCTCGGAGAGATCAGACTAAAAAAGCTTGAGGCGGTCTGAGACATCTCCAAGGTTTTTTTTCCACCCGATGCCTGAATTCGTCTTTAACATTCGAGTCTGTGGAGAGCACAGCACAACAGTTGCTCTTGCCTGGTCACACACTGCACTTCCTCCACGAGAAATCAACTTTTTGAAGAGGTGAACTGTAAATGATAAGATGCATCCCAGGAACTCGTATCTTCAACTCCGCCATAGAAAAAAAAGGGCAAGAGGGGTCTTTTTGTAAATGTGTAAAGGAAAATCCACCACTGTCAGCAGATCCTTGGTTGCCTGCCCTTTACCTTTCTATCTCTTCTACTTCTTCTTCTTCTCATATTTTTCTTCACAATTCAAAACTCTGTGTGATGTTAACAAAATACTGTTGGAAAAAACAGAAATGAAGTACACAGTAATGGCACTAGTTTTTTCTCTCTGGTCTTACATCCAAAAAAATGTTATCTCTGAGGTCTGAAAAGCAATGAATCAAAATTATTCTAATTATTATATATAAGTTTACTTATAAAACAACATGAAAACATGTGCAGTACAGGGTTTAGGAACAAATTCAAAAGACACCAAGAAGACGTTTTTCCCTTCCTCCCTCCTGTGTCTAGTTTGTCTCTCTCTCTCTCTCTCTCGCTCTCATTTGTGGGTGCGTGGTTTTCTGTGTTTGTGTGTCTCCAGCTGGGCGTGGCTTCCTGACTACATCATCTTGCACACCTGAGACCAATCCACTAATCACTGCCTGCAGTATAAAGACCTGCTCCTCCTCTCCAATCACCTTCAGTTTGTTCAGTCATTGTGTGTGGTGCTTTGCATTGGTCTGCTCTGTGTCTCTTGAACATTTTGTGCTTTTGTGACTGTTGGTTTATGTCTGCTCTGTCCTTCCGTCCCTATGTGATTGAAGTGAACTGATTGTTTTAGCTGCGGTATTCAAGAAGCTGGTTCCACTGGTCGAGAAGTATAGAAACCCAAAGCTGCTTCACCTTGCTTGTTTTTTTTTATTCTTGAATCATGTACCCAATAAAGTGGTGTGGGTGCTTCATAGCATGTATTTAGGACTGAGGGCACACGTAACAGGATTATGAATCCTATCCTGACACACAGGAAGCCAGTGGGGTGATTTAACGAACAGAGTAATGTGCTCCACTTTCTTGGTGTCTGTGAGGACTCTGGCAGCAGCCTCCCGGATGAGCTGCAGCTGTCTGTTTGATTGTTACTAAGACCTGTGAAACACACAATTGCATTAGCCTGCTGAAAATAAACTCAGAAACTTTTTTTGTATGTTGTTTAGACAGAAATTCTGAATATTATTCTTATTTTTAAGGAGTTACTAGACTGATATTGTAATTGTCTTTATGTGGCTGAAATTTAGTCCAGGGCAAAAACAACATTTCGGTCTTGATTTGTAGATTTTTGTGACGTGGACTCTGGATCAGTATTGATTTGTGATCTGTTGTATTTGCTACCAAAAATTATTTTTCTTTATTCAGTTGTAGAAATTTCTGGCTCATCCATCTAATGATTTGTTCATTTCATTTATTTGGTAAAAATGTGGGACTGTCATGTGTCATTTGCATAATTATTGTTAGAAATTTAATTTTCCAAAATCTAGGCAAGGGCAATTTTATAGATGTTGAACAGAAGAGGCTCAAAACTAAATCCTTGAGGGACTCCACATGTGATTTTAGTTTGCTCAGATTCATGATTACCAAATGCATACAACATGTTGACATTCAAGGACTATTTCTTTGGCAGAAAATTGACCCTGTAGTGTAACGACACTGATCAATGTGTGTTGTTTAATTTATTCAAGACTAAATGCATATAGTATCTTCTGTCAAACATATTGTCTCACCCCCTTTTTAAACATCACATAAAAGGTTGTGATTTATGAGTTTTTTGTACAGTATCTAATTATGGTTAGGGTAAAATATTTCAAAATGTTTGCCTACTCTGCTACTTAAGGATCTTTACAATGCAAGTGTCAAAATTAAAATAACTTACAGTGTTCTTTACATTCCATTTTTGACACTGACATAACTAACATATACAAGAACATTTTTAAGAAGCTCCCCTCTTGGTGACCTCCTTTTTATACAAAATTATCTTAAAAGTACATCTGTTTTTTCTATTTACACATCCAAAGAACTGCAAAAAAAAAACAAGAAAAAAGGAAAGAAAAAAAGTTGAATAGTGTAAAATGATTGTTCTTGACCCTCCCCTGATTTTCAAATGGCATTTCTTGTTTTCCCTTGTGACTTTTTGGGGGTAACTCTCGTTTAATGCACCATTAAAAGGTTGCAGCTGGAAAAGTGAGCAGGAACATTTTTTAACAACCTCACAAAGCCCCTAAAGCCTAAACCCAGAGCTGCATCTGACCACCTCACGCACAAGAGGAAGCTGTCCGTCAAACCACAGTCTCCAAATGCTGCATGTCAATCTTCAACATCGATCAGATACAATGGTCATTTCAATTTCAGTTTTCTGTACAAGCCTACCATGTGTTAATTTTAAAAACATCCGCTGACCATGACCAAATTGTGTTAACATCATTCAAATATGGATGTGGGGGTGTGAGATACGGTGGAGACCTTGAAAGCATCCAGGAAAAATGGGGAGGACAGGGCTTGTGTTTTCGCTTATTTCCAGAGGGGGAAGGAGGGATCTGTTCTAAATGTATTTTCTGGCAGAACTGCAAATCTTAAAGGAGAAGTCCTCGTCAACGAAAGATTAATTTCGACATAAAGAGGATATACAGCCAGACCGCATCTTGAAGCTGGAGCAATCGATAATGTAGGTGTCCGAAAAAGAATAAGGTCCCGAGGTGGAGAAACGTGTTCTATTACCTGGTCTTGAATAACAGCGCAGGAATAATCTGTCTCTGTTGGACATTAGTCCTTAACATTAAGGACACCGAGAAAATATTAAGAGTGAGTGAAAGAAGCATGTGCACACATGCATGGAACTTAATAAGAAAAACTGTCCAAGTATGTGAGTCATCAAAGCAGACAACTGGGTAAACGGCACAACAAGGGGTGCCAGTGTTCATATTAGATCCAGGGCCTGAGGGTATCATCGTGTATTATGAGTTCAACATTAATTGCTGCCTTTGGGAACGTTTGTTCTTGACGTAATTACTTGACAGAGGAAACCCTGACTCTCAACCAAGCACGAACTGTGGAGAAATGTGTTTTGTGACAAATAACAAGACAAAGCTGACTCCCAAAACAACAAAGAACAAATGTGTCCCCTTTTTGTTTCGTCTTTTTTACAGTAATTGCAGTTTCAGCATAGGCTTGGCCAACAATAACAAACTGTATTCAGTGTTGATGTTGTTTCGTGAGCTATGGAGAGGAAACAATTAGAAATACATTTGATAACAATTTGATAATCATTTTGTAATTTCTAATAATTTTTCATGAAAAAGACAGAAACAGTCATTTGTGAAGATTTACTTCTTTATTTCCTTCTTGCAATTAGCAGTTTAACATTTTTTAAACTAGTGTTCAGAGCAAATTAGTTTTCATTGCAAAATTTAAAAGAAATGTTATAGACTAAATGTTATAGTATTTTTGTGAACACAATAAGGAGATTAATTTCTATATATATATATATGGGATGAAATCTTGTTTGTGTATTTTAGGAC
>JAFBJQ010000137.1:394949-431997 GCA_016785345.1 Trinectes maculatus
ATATATATCTATATATATATATATATATATATATATATGTGGTAGGCCTGCCATAGTTTTAAATTTGTATTTAATATATCACTCCTTCTAAAATGGTCCTAAAATACACAAACAAGATTTGATCTCAGATTTCACTTTTCACATTATTGCTGTGCTTGACCACTGGACATGCGTGCACGCCCACATCAACACTCTGGAGCAAGCAATCACACACACACACACACACACACACACACTGAGGCAAACACGCCCTGTTGGACTCTGAAGCCTTGCGACCGCCGTGTCCATCTTTTCAAATGCTGTTCAGACAGGAGAAAAACCTTGGCCATCAGCTCTCCTCTCTGAACCTGTCCATCACTGTCACTCTGGATCAGTGGTGCAGAACTCATCCTGCCTCTCCCGCTGGTCCCCGCTGGACTGGACTTGCTCAGTCTAGCCCCTCGTATCGCTGTCAGGAGTCCCAACTGACAGCCTGCTGCTGCAGCTGATTCCAGTTTGTTGGCCATGCTATGGGCCGATGGCAGCAATCTGTGCTTTGCCAGTGGGTGGCCGTCTGGTACAGAAAAAGCCTTGATAGGCACATTGATGGAGTTATTCATAAGGGCATCTTAACCCCAGAAAAGCACTGTAATTATGCACGGAATAGCAACGTGCTGGAATGACAATCCCTGGCTTTGACGTGAGAATGTTTAAGTCCTGCAGTTCACAGGCAGAGGTGGCGACGCGGGGAGAACGTGCACACATGTCTAAAACGCTCGACCAGACCGGATGTCGCACCAGTCGTCCGTCTGTGCATGAGCACAGGCCCCGTCTTTCTCTCCCTGCGCCACATGTGCGAATTCTATTGTAATGGCCGGGGTTTCCAGAGATCTCTGGATCTTTCAAACAAACCACAACAGGCGGTAAAACCCAGCTTCTCAACCTCCCACAGAGACGGGGACAGCGAGTGGAGAAGTGAGAGTGGGGATTGGAATTTAATTACAGCCTTAAAACCCTCAGAGTCCAATATGAGAGCGAGGGATGAGACATAAATCTACAGGGGTGCCTTTGTTTGTGTGGTGGCTACAACAAGAAAATCATTCAAAACCCCACTGCAGAGACACTCGAGTCTGTCGAGCAGCAGTTTGACATATGAACAACAGGGTTTTCAGAGGCTGACGCTCACTCATTTAGTCCAGCTTTCTTTAATTAATGTGTCCATTCCCGCTCTGGGAAACTGTGACTCGTTAACAGAATGGAAATAAGTAAGACAAATATAGATTTGATTGCGCACTCCGGGCGACACGCCAGTTGATATGTTTGACTATACATAAAAATTATGGTCAAATTTCAACAACTGACCAAAAAAAAAGAGAGAAAAAAACTAGAGCTACTTCAACTGTTTTCCAGCCATAGAAACACCAGGGAGTTCTCTGATTAACTATTGAAAAGGTTTTTCTAAACTACCTGTGTCTTGCAATACATCACTTTGGGGGCCAAGATTCATGGCTAAAATCATTCTGTCTTTTTCCACATTGCTGAATGTAAACGCAATGTCCTTGTGCCGGAGTGAAGGAACATGGATGCAGCGTTACAAGGGAGCCTATGGCCGTATGATTGGATTCAAAGCTGCTCTGGACGACACATCAAGGGAGTTTTCCGGGCTGCGGATTGGCCAGACTGGCGGCAGAGCGTACAATCTGCAGAGTGAGTTAAAAGTCACAGGCCTGCTCCCAATCCATTGTATTTCAGTCAGGGTGGGGCAGTGCGGATGAAAACCAGATTTGGTGCCCCACAGACTATTCCGCACAAAGCTATATAAAAAAAAGAAAATCACCATCAGTGCTGCGTTCTGTCTCTCCATGCTGTGTTTCAGATTTGTAACAGTGACACAGTGAGGAAGTGTTGTTTTAGGACTTCACTGGACTCTGATAGGTGTGAGTGGGAACGCGGAGGGTTCGATTCGCAGTCGTGTGGGTTTGCAGTGTGACTCCGAGAAAGAGGGAAGAAAAGAAAAAAAAAACAGGCTTGTGGGTCTGCGAGAGACTGTCAGGGGGTGGGGCATCCTCTGGTGCAGAAATCCAGATGTAGGTCACTGCCAGAAAATTCCAAAATCCTGATGCTCTGGCCAACAAGGAGGCTACAAAACCTTCTCCATGTAAATAACGTCAGCAAATCACCCCCTACAATCCCTTCCATAAAAAATCTGGAGACATTTAAGCTGAGACAGCCATGAGAATGCAAACCGCATGTCTTCTTCTGTTAGGGTTCCTTAAATCTCTGAAACGCTGTTAAAACAAAAATATCAGGGCGTAGTTTGGCAGGGACACGTCGAACTATGGACACGCGGGTATGACATTTGTGAAGTCCACATAGGAAAGGGTTCGCTATATACGACATGTTGGCCGTTATTGTTCTTGGCATCAATATCACGGTAATATAAGTTTTCAAACTGGCTGGGGTTGCTCAACAAATTGCAACAAAATATGGCTGTGTTTTTTTCTTTTTTTGGTCTGGAGTCTTTAGGCGTATATTTGAGGGAGCGAGCAGAGAGTTCTGCACTAAACTCTCCACTGGTATATCCAAAAGCTCCCAAACATCTGCGTTTAAACTAAGATTGGTAAGTCTGGTATGAGAAAGGGTCATGCTAAGAGTGGGAATGCTACATGGAGGCTCTGTGGCTACGAAAGCATGGGCGTAACCCGTGTGCACAACCAAAAATGAAGGATTTTCCACACAGAAAGTGGTTGCGAAAGAGCCTGCAAAAGATCAGTGCTGGTAAAAACTGAGTGTCTCTGGTGTGCATGCTGTTCCCACCTGTTTTCTATTCATTTGTGTAATCGCAGCCATGCAAGTGTCATCATTCCCTCATTCCAGGTCCAACAGCTCTACATCCATTTTTCTGACACATGCAATCTCTTTCAACAAACGTGATGACTTTTTTCGTCTTTTCCCCAGGAGCCGTGAGGTGTTTCCCACCAGATGTTTTCTTCTCGGTCCACTCGTGGACGTTTGGATTTGGAGAAAGAAAATTGAGTCAATTTGGCTATGTCTGTGATGGCGATGAGAAATATGGAAAAGTTTAAAACTTTAAAAAGTGAGACAAATAAATGTCCGCATAGCGCCGTGTATGTAATAGTTACTCTGAGCTGCCACCTTTGAGCTTGACAGTTTGTTTTCCAGCAGAGTGACATCTGGACTGTATGCAGCAAACCACTCTCATATTTCAAACATCAGAATGGCTGCAATAATGCATTGACTCAATTTTCACAATGCAATGTCTCAATTAAGACAATTAACATTTTTAGCTTTTTTGTTAATCAGATAATCAATCAGATAATAGTAAAGAATATCATTCTAAATTACATATGTTTTTGTTTGTCTGATCCTGTGGACATTTATAAAAGACAAAAAAATGACCATTTGAAAAGCTAGTGAAGTGGGGCTTTCAACTAAAAATTAAATACGAACAATACATTATTATAATTATCAAAAAATACAAACAAGACTTAAAGTGTGTCACGAATCTACACAAATAAAATTTTGGAGACCACTTAAGTTAATTATAGCCAGGGAGACCCCTAGTATGTTTGCATAACATTGTGGCTACACACCTTTCCCCCCATCCTTGATGAAAACACCCTGTGAACTCAGCTCTAAACAACGTGTAAAGGCTGGCAGAAAGCACATGACATGTATGAACTGTGGCATGTCAGCATGACTGGTTGCATTTATCTCAGCGCAGGCTGCGACTGACCAGCAGCACAAGACTGCCGCACCAGTCGCTGAGGTTAATTAACTATCTGGAAACTATTTCGGTCCTGCCAAGTTTGTGTCACATTAGGTATGTCTCCATTGAATGTCTTCCGCTCTAAGTATAGGTGGCTGGCACAGGCTCCGAGTGGCGAGTGCGAGGAGTGTTAATGTCAGACCAGAGAGTGCAGCAATACGGACACAGACTGAGAAAAACACAGAGGTTCAGCAAAGAATTGTGTTTTGCCAAAAAAACGCCACAGTGAACATTAAAATGACAAACACCCTCGTCTACTTAGCATTAAAACTTTTATCCAACATACACACTGAAACTTAGGATCCCATCAGTGGTTTTAAAGGGGTTTGTGGTATTTTTTGTGTAAAAGGTCGGGTTATTTATTCTCTTTTGCGAAGTATAAATCCGCAAAAATATTTACTGTTTCTTCTATTTTGTTACAAAGCCAGAACCGACATATTAAACTGATGTTTGGTGCCTTAGCCGTGTTTATTTGGCGCATTAGCATAGTCAAACATTGCAGGGAAGATGGTTGTCATATTGTTGCATCGCTTGTACCTGCAGTGTGTGGATCTTATCTCTTCTGGCTGAGACAGTTATTGCAGCACAATTCATTGGGGGACATCAAAGCCTCTCTTCTCTATGTAAAGCAGACAGAAGGCTCTCAGCAGCTTCATATCTATAGCACTGTCAATTGCCACTTCAGGATGGATCTGGGATTTCTGCCTCACAACAAAAATGTATTAACATGTCAAATGTATCTGCAGGTGCAGTGAGGCTGTGCGAAAATAAACCCACAATAATTACATGAAACGACAAAGAGAGGGACATTTTAAAAATGCGAGAAAGGTGCCTGTAACCTAACCTGTCATCTTTAAGATCATTTGGTATTGCATGTTTAATGCGAATGCAGCTTTTTCATTTCCCACCTTCGCGTGAAAGTATTAATTTACTGCATTTACTTGTCACTCATTTGAGGCCTGTCATTATAATAAAACATTGCAATGCAAATGCGTGTAATCTAAGTGCATTTAACTTTGCACTAAGGGATTTATTTTTTTAAAAAGGAGGCTGACCTATTATATTCCTGCAGTGCGCGGTAAAGGTCCTTTAAATCTGTGTATTTCACATTTAAACTAACACTCAAAAGGCTGAAGCTACGAGGAAATTAAAATCAAAGAAACATCAGGATTTCCTTTCGCTTTCTGTGACACTATTTAATGATCAACATTCAGTCGTGATCGGCGTGCGATGTGAGGAGAGGTTGGAGGGCAGCGCGAGTTGGGTGCATGGGTGGAACTGGACTGTTGCCAGCCAGCTCAGACTGAAGACTATTTTTGCATTGTTCACAGTGAGTGATTGCTGAGTGTGAGGCATTAGTTATGCTGACTGCAGAGCCATAAATAATATTTCGCTGTGGTGAGGATGTGAGTGTGTGTGTCTGGTAGCATGACATCTGGGTTTTAATTCTCAGAGAAAAATCCCATATCTGCATGATCCTACTAACACAAGCCATCTGAAGAGAATACAGATGAGGAATGGTCCCTCTGTTTTCCCAGAACCTCCTTCAACAACAGCGCATGGCAACACACTGTGACCTTGGCTGATTAAACATGCCTCTCCGGTCTGTGTGTATAAAAATCCAGCCTTCTTTGTGTCTCTATAGTGTCAGTAGGAACTGAGCACCTGCAAAGTTGCTGGACTATGAAAAGGGGATTTGAAATGAAATATTATAATAGCAAAGTCGTTTGTATATGGGCTTGTTCACGCATTTATATGCATACATGCACACGATGGGGAGGATATGCATGTGCATGTGTTCCAAGATCAATATGGTTATACTGCACGCAGCCTGTGGGATTTATTATCAGTCTTTTTAATGAGGTAACAAGTGATAGGGCAACAACATCACTAAGAGTAATGATCCACTAGGAGAGTGCAGAGACCGCCACCAGATGGCTTGGTTGGGAACGACCGGAATACCAAACAAGCTTTGCAAACAGAATCGTTTTGCTTGCAAGCCGTGGTATTATAATTTCTGCCTTGTTTACAGAAACAGACTATTAAAAGGTTTCAGCGAAGAAAAGGGAGGCAATCGGGTGATATAGCGCACTCTGGGGACACAGAGTGATTTATACAAACTCATTCACCTGATTGGCACACTGGACTAATACTACATACTTAGGGGGGACAAAGATGTTGTTTAGTTGTCTCTGTTGTGGGTTTGCTAAATGTTTTCCTCCTAACATTTCACACTGCAGTGCTGAAGACTCAGTATCCCGTGGCCTGGACTGATCCCTGGCTTAATTTCATAGCACATTGCTGGCTCTTTGAAGCTCGTAGTTACCACACGGCGACACTGGAAATGGTCTATTTAATACCTGTTATATTGTCGCAAGACCCACCATTCCTGCAGCTGCCGCAAGACCTCTGTGAGACTGGAGAGGAACAAAGGGAATATGAATTAAGTCTGTAAGTGAGCTGGCCCCTGGCAAGCGTCTGAATTCAGCAGTGGTTTATGAGCCTTTCATCTGATTCCGGTCGGATAATTCTTGGTCTTAATTACGATGGTAGCGGAGAGAGACCTAGGCTACAGAAAAGATTTTGAACATTGGAAGCAGAGCTATCAGGAGAGTTAAAAAGAAGAAGAAGAAGAAGAAGAAGAAGAAGAAGAAGTGAAATGAGTTGGTAAAACCACTCCCACATTCTTGATTTATCAAGGGAAAGTTAGAGTCAGGCTGAATACTGAAGGATCAGAGAGTCGTGCCGGAAATCGGCAAGGTCTTCAGCTATAAGTGTGATGCTCCTCTGCAGGCTCCTCAGCTCTGGTCTAAAGCTATTTAACAAGCCATTCCCCGCTGAGCTCTGGTACCTGAAGCCAAACGCTGTCTCTCATGTCCAAAACGTCTCTCATGGCAAACATTAAGAGCTATCTGAAAACTGCAATACTCCGAACGCGAGTTTAGGTCCAGACACCGTCACGTCTCATTAAAGCAGACACAGAGCATGACTTGCCTATTGCAAGACTGCAGCGGCTAAATATTTAGAGCAATGGCAGCAGTCGTTTTATTTGCATGAGACACAACCACAGTCTGCGGCGCCGATGCCAAGACGTCATTTTAATCAGGACTCAGAGAGCAACGGAGTGGAAAGATGGAGCAGCAACAAACAAACGTTGGAAACCGCACTGTCACATTTGCAGAAACTTGATTATGTTGTTAATACTAATAGGTAAAATAGTGGAAAGGCATGCTGAGGAATCAAAATAACATGTGCAATAGATAGAAGACATGGTTATGGTTTTGTTCACTACCCACAATAAACAGATAAGACAACTATCAAATATATATTTGTCTTCGTTTTGTGCTGCCTCTCGAAACGTCTATACAAACCTGCCAATAATCCACTTAACCTGCGGCTGATCTTACTGAATTGCACATTTCAATAGAATAGATTTTCTCGTAACACAGAAGAGCTGCCGGTTCGCTTTTGTTTGCAGTCACGAGAAATGTGCAAGGACACTTAAAACAACACAAACGTAAAGTGAAAAGAGAAGAGAAGCGGAGGCCTGAAAAAAACAACGACAACAGAAACGGATCGATGGCACACAATCACAATGAGAGGCTCTCCTCAGCACGCTTCTCTCTGTCTGTCACCTCTCTGACTGTAGTTAAAACAAACGCATACGACTGCAGAGTCATAAAGCCAAGTTTGTGCACATCGCCCATTTACTGCAAATTGTGCATATACGCTGCCGCAGACCCTTCTTCTGGAGCGACCGCTGAATTGTGGAAGGGTCAGTGAGCGTTCATGCTAAATTAATTCAATATGAAAATGAACTTCCAGAGATTTGAAACCCGCGTCAGATAGTTAATCTACTGGAGCAAATAAACTTTAGTAATCTATGAATTATTGAGATGAAGTAGTCTGCTAAAAGCATTGGATGCTCTTAGGCATATTTCAGGTAGTGCATTCAAAAGCTGCTATATAAATATAGTCCTGGTGTATTTCCTTTAAAAAAATCAATGTAGTGCTGCAGTTGGCTTTTGATTACTGTAGCTGCTAACTGCTTCTAAGTGTTATAATGACTGCAGTACAGAGAAAAATTCCCCTTAATTTTTTACACAATGTTTTATGGCTACATAAAAACATAAGTACAGCTTCATTTTTCAAGCTTTTGTTTTGTTTTTCAAACTGCAAATGAAAAATATCTGGGTTCTCAACGTGCTAAATGTTTCTAATTTGTCTTCACCAGCACTAGTTCGCATCAGCTTTCTGCCATTCTGGCAATCGGTGTATATATACATATAGTTTTGTTTTTGTTTTTTTTTGCTGGAAACAGCTGCTTCTGGTTTTAAAACACAGGGTTTGTTGAGAACAGAGCGACTCAACCATACAGGCCACATGCAGACCAGAAAACCCAGATCATGAGCTAAAAACATCGACACGCTACGAGACGCATATTTGGCTTGTTTTCCTCAAAAACTGAAATTCTCTTCACTTCATGAAACTGTGATTTTAATAACTTTCTATATACATATATATATAAAAGAAACAGTTGTTTAGCTGATAATATCTACGTCCTGGTGCTTGGGGCTTCCTATCGCCACTTGAAATCATTTTCAAAACAATCCTGCCTTTTAAAGTGCATTACCAGGCAACCATTAACCTAACACTGACCAAGAATAAAGATGAATAAACGTCCATTATGATGGATTACCTCTCTCAAGACGGTCTCTTGATGTTGAGTGTCGTACCACTTGGAAATGAACTGAGACCAGTAGCTGTCTGGGAGGCGGAACAACTGCATTCATCAATCTAAAAACATATGGACAAAAGTCAAGGAGGTAAAAGGTCAAACGCTTAAGAGTCAAGGAGGCCTGCCTTTTGAGATGCAGTTGCGGGGGTCTGGGAGGTGGGGGGGCGTCAGTGGATTTCTACCCCCTGCGTTACACTGCTAACCTTGTGAAGTGGTTCAAAACTACAACTCAGCTATGACCGAGCACCGAGCCGCGTGTTCTTGTAAAACCGTACATGAGTAACGACACGTCATTTGTCATGACGATCTCATGTGACCTAACCCCAGTGCCATAAGCCATTCTGACTTAGTGCCTCCTCCTATCAGTTCTGGCATTGCGCCGTTTTAACAGCACAACTGTTTACGTTTAATTTTATCATCCACCAGTTACTGCACTGTTTGCATTGCTTTGAAGGATTTACGTCCGGGCCGACTCCGCTGTCCTTGTGTTCCTACAGACGAAGGGCTTATGTCGGCCCCAGAGGAGCAGAGAGTGGGGATGGAAACAGTGAACTTGAGGGTAACACTCTCACTCGGTTGGGGCGAGGGAGGCGGACATTTAAAAGAGCTTACTGCTGTAGCTTTCACTCTGGCTTTGATTGTCTCTGCTTTGATCTGGTTTTGGGGCGGCCATGTTGTGCAGCAGTTATCCTCCCATAATCTCTGCCATCTCTGCAACGCTGCAGTGGAAAAGACACCGACTGGGTTTTCTCCCCCCACCCCCCATCTCTGTCTCTCTCGCCGCGCTGTTGCGGCCAGTGTTTTCACCCCTCGCACTGAGCACGAATCACCTTATCTATGAATAAAAACAGGAGGGAAAAAAATCTTCTGAGGGAACGCCGAATACATCACACACACACACACACACACACACAAAAAGTCTGTCAAGGAGAAAAAAATAGTTTTTTTTTAAAATGGAATATACAAGTTTTGGGGCGGCCATGTTGTGCAGCAGTTATCCTCCCATAATCTCTGCCATCTCTGCAACGCTGCAGTGGAAAAGACACCGACTGGGTTTTCTCCCCCCCCCCCCCCCCCCCCCTTCTCCCCCCACCCCCCATCTCTGTCTCTCTCGCCGCGCTGTTGCGGCCAGTGTTTTCACCCCTCGCACTGAGCACGAATCACCTTATCTATGAATAAAAACAGGAGGGAAAAAAATCTTCTGAGGGAACGCCGAATACATCACACACAAACACACACACAAAAAAAAGTCTGTCAAGGAGAAAAAAAAATAGTTTTTTTGAAATGGAATATACAAGTATGACTCTGGCAAGGTGACTTGGACTACTTTCTTGCTGTACTTTGCGTTTGGACTTCCTCCTGCCTGCACTGGTTTGTTAATTGAGCAGAGCTCAGCGTAATAGATGCAACATCAGATTCCTTTCAGCAGCTTCTCTGTAGCTTCTCTGCACTACAGAGAAGCTGCTACGTGCCGTGTTCTGGGGCTGATTTTGAAGTGCTAAAGCAGAACTTCAAAGGATATTGTGCATCTTTCCCAAATTAGCAGCCTGAGCAACTGTCTGAGTACTTTTAGACCATCCTCTGTTGGTTGGAATACATTATCATGCTGTTGTGAAATTGTGGGCATTTATGTTGTAGTGCGGTACTGAGACCGACACCAGACGCAAAAAAATAAATTGCAGACATAGGATACAGTCAAAAAGGAGACTCGGTAGAGTGAAGAGAATGTGAAGAGAGAAAAGCCCTTATGGTTTTTAGATCAACATTCCCAGACAGTACCTCTCGATGCCCAGAGCTCACCCAGCTTGAAGCTAATACAGGAACCTCCCCGAAAAGACAAGCACTAATACTAAAGTCTTGCAAAAGCGAACATGGGAAGTGAAGATAAGGCGTGTGCTTGCGTGCTCGCGGCTCAAGTTCCAAGTCAGCTTTTATACATCTCAATAGGAGCAGATAAAAAAATGAACTACATGTCAGTTATAATATCAAGATTTCGGCCTTTGCAACAGGTCACTTGAGCCTGTTGTGCAGGGTCCAAAGTGCATAAGAAATATATATTCACTGTTAGAGCTGTCATGCGTGTTGACAACATTTGGAAGACCTTCTGCAGTTTGCACATGATTTGTATCACCTGTGTGTCATTAAACCACTCGCGTTTGTTAACAGCGTGAGCTACATTAAGGACAGGACCTACATCACGCTGAAATATTGTATCGCTCTGCAGCTGAGGACAACACAACACAGTCCTCTGTGTTGTATTTTTCTTTTCTTTTTTTATATAAATTGCATAAACAAATGCATGATTAAAAGTTGTACTGACGCTTTGCGCCAGCTGTTTGAGGCAAGCTGACACGGCTGTATACATGTGTCTTTGCACACTAAATCAAATGTCCCATTGTGCTCATCTGGAGTGAATTAGGCTGTGGGAGGGAGAGAGAGGGAGGGGGGATGTGGAGGCTTTGATATACAGAGGAGGAAATGGGTAATGTCCTGAAACCACATGCAACATCCTAATAGGAGCTGGTGACTGATAAGGAGGAGATAACCAGATCATCATTGCCTGCCTGCAACCTGTAATCTCATCTTTTTTTTTCTTTTTAATTTTTATCAATCTCACAACCATGAAAATAGGCTGATTTTATCACATTAATGCGTATACAGTGGGGACCAGTGTGAGACCACTTTCCTATGCATCCAAAAGGATGTTGAGCCATGCTGCACATTACATCAGCGCATCAATTACTTTGCACTCTTTTATTCAGCATCATGATAATAGTTCATATTTATCAGGCAACATCTTTACGCAGGCATTGTCAATAACAACATGTAAGCCCCACCCACTAAAAACATAATTAACAGGTTTTTCAGCTATGATAGTCTGTAGTTGTACCTTCCATGTCTTAGTAATCTTTAAATGATGTAGCGGAAACCTTTCCGTTACAATGTTGCTGGTTTGAATCCCAGCAAGAGGAAGAAATGTAGGGATCCTGTGACAACCAGAAGCTCGATAGCTGCAAATACTGCACAGCCCACTCCCTATAAATTCAGTGGCTGTGCAGTGGAGGAAAGCACTTCAGCCCCAACCACTGGAGTGGAGTTGGTCAGTAGCCAATGGAGGAAATCTGTGGTTGTACTCGGCAGCTCCTGTGTGAATGTGTAGCAGGGTGTGTCTGAAATGCAGCCACTCTGTACAATATTTCAATTTCCTTGACAAATACAGGCTTAAAATTGTGTTAAAATGATTCTATGTTTTACACTAACCGTAGAAAATCTAGAGCTAGAGTAGGTACATGCTCACAATTACTGTCGCAGTTGGAAGCATGCGGCTGAAATAGTACAGCACAGTTCATAGTTACAGCTCTAAACAGACAGCAGGAAAGATATGGCTTTTCATTCATTCATTCATTTAAGGGCATCAATCATTCCCTTTGAAGAACAGTCTGTTTGCAAGGAACATAAAAAAGCCAATATGGAGAGCAGCTGGTCAGTTGGGACAAACATGGCATGCTGTTTGTTGGTGAGAACATAGAAAGAGCAGTGGAAAGGAGGAGGTAAATGAAAATGTAGAATGAAAACAGATGAGTGGTACATTCAAAAAACATCCCCTCACACGTATGCACACATTTAATGTGAATAATGAAGCACTATAATTTATTTGCTGAGAAAAAAAATCTCTTGGGAAATTATGGCTGCAGAAAATCCTGTGTTTTTTAAGCGTTCGACATACCACAGCTCTAACAGGATACACTGGGCCAAAAGTGCAACGTGATTATTCTAGAAAGATGTTAAATTCAGCCACGAGAAAGTGGGCTCACGTACACCAGCCAAATGCCAAAGTAGCCCAATTAGAACATGTAAACAGTAAATGCGTAACTCAGAACGAATTACTTGAATCAGGAAATGACATCAAGTCCCTGTGACTGTTGCCCGAGGCGAAGATTCTTTTTTTTATATAAAAAAGGAAAGAAATGGTAAAACATTTTCTTTCCTGATCATGTAAAGCAATCTGCTGCCCCCTTGTGTAGTAAAGTGTAATAACTGTTCAAACTAATGCTTGGAAATATATGGGCCTTCATAACATTAAGCTATACAATTATATATCACTGCGATATATCTGTCTGACAGGAAAAGGCTCATTAAGTGAAAGATCAAGTAGTGATAGATACTAGGAATTTCAGGAGTGTTTCATTCTGTACACAGGTTATAGATTGGAGGATCCTGTTTCACAGTCAAAACAATTTAGTTTATTGTTATTGTTATAATTTAAAAAAGAACAATGACACATGACATAACAAAAGGTTACCACATTGGTTATGTGGCAAGCCTACACTCAAACACAAATGAACAGACGCCTTATCAAAATATGACAGCTGGTGACAGTGTGTGTCAGTGAGGGAGGAACCTCCCATCCCACATGCTGTTGATAGTTAGACCCATGGTATCTGTATAAGGCTGTGCAATAAGTTCTCTCATCCACTCCAACTCATGTATGGACATCTGTAGTCCACATTGCCCTGTGCCCACTGAACACTTTGGCTTATCCCTGGCTATCCACTAATTTCTAAACCCATTGTTGGTCACGTGGCTGATGAGACTTGATCTTAGTATGCAACTAGTGGTTGAAAGTGTTTAATCATTCTTTATATCTTAACGACAAAATAATAATAATAAATATATATATATAAATAGCAGCAACTTAATTTAATAAATATAAAAAATATCAATCCATGATACATAAAATATGTGCTATATGTTACATAAAGAAAAACTTGTATACACACTGCAGCCTCCACATCAATCACCATCACCTAAAATTGGTATGTAAATAATTTTGTATGGCCACTTTTAATTTTAATTTAAGTAAATTTTGAAAAACTAAATGCTGGGAAAACTATATTTCCATCTTGAATATAACAAGGTAAAATTACAAGTAGTACATCAGCAGCAGCATTTGGTGTCAATAGAATGTTCTGTTGCTATAGCAACCACGACACTGTAGAGTTCCATGTCAGTTACATTTCAACTGACATTCTTACATCAACCATCTTGTCAGATCTGTGTGTCTGTGCAAATGTTGACAGGCATGTGCTGTGCTATCTACTTCCAGCATGTCCTAGTTGGAGCATATTCTGTGAGTATCTATTTCAGTTCTGGCTGTTTATAATTGTTATTTATGATTCGCATTGAGTGTGACAAGGTAGGCTGGTGTGTTACAAACACATGTATTTACTCTTTATCTTTCCCCCTGTGGACTAAACATAACATTAACTTTGATCTTTAGTACCTTTTATGGGGATTTATTTGATTCTGTTTATTTGACAGTATACTTTTATATCTGTTTGTCTTGCCTCAACCTGTAAATCCTGTTTCACTGCCTATCTGCCTATCTGCCTATCTTCACTGTCCTATCTAAAGCCCTTCTTGTATTCATTATAAGGTGATATGTAAATAAAAACAAATGGCCTTGGCTGTTGAGAATTCAGTTGTGTTGTTACTGTCCAAATTAATATTAATATAGTAAACATATAATTAATATACGTTTATTGTATCTCATATTTTCCCACTATCCTGGAATTTGTTGTGTTTTAGCCTTCATTTCCCTAAATGCTTCCAGTAAAGACTGTGTTGTCTTCAACCCTAACTGGAAGTACTGTTGTGATCCTATTTGCATTGTGAGTGTGAAAGCATTTATGCATTCGCATAAATTACAAGTACCTCCAAATTATGCTTAAGTGAACTAATGTAGTGACTCTCAGCCACAGCAGACACATAAAAGTTAACAACAAGCTTAAACACAACTAAACTAAATTAGCTGTAAAGCTCTACCTAGGGGTTTTATTGTAGTTGCTACAGTTATTTAAATTGCTGCAATAGTACTGCAGGGCCTGGTCATTACATCATGTTGTAAGTATATGCATTTATGTTTTTGGAAAGTTTAAGGAAAGGACAGCCAGTCCCTTCATGGAGTGCTTCAAGATGAAATACTGTACATGCTAAATATTAAAATATGAGCTCTTAATAGCAACAGTCTATTTCTATTTGAGCACTAAAAATAGCATTTGTAGCCATCATCATCATGATTTACAATATTTGAAGGTTACTAATTAATCATTTTCTCAAGTATTTTACTTCTGTGTAGCTCTACTATTATTTTTTACTTCTTTTATTTGATTTATTTGATCTTGCTGAAGTGGAGTGTTTACCTAAGCATATAGTTTCTTAAATGAAAGATCTTAATTTCCTACTTATGATATCTATTTAGGTAAAATGTATGTGATTGTTTGTATTGTCATTTATTTAATTTGTTCTTTAAAGTTCTATCTATGAACTTATTCATGGTTCCTAATGTGTAAGTACATAAACACAGAAGTTTGTCAGTTTGTTTTCTCAGTGTAGGAAGTTGGGTCAATGGGGTTTTAAAGTTTATAGGAAGCCTTTAAAATGAAATGCCTGCAAAATACTAAAACGTTGGTTCCTAATGAAAACCGTCTGTTTCTCCTTGCACCACATAAACACTCCCGAAACTGCAGCTGTACCCCTTATTACTGCATTAGTAAGTAATTACAAAGCAAAAGGCAGTTTCTGGACGCCTGGGTTATATTTAGCCTGTGATAAAGTCAGGGACACCGCTCCTCAAATGTCGCCCGGTATCTGCGGATGCGATCGCGATGCTCCAAAAACGCGGAAGCGGCGCTGGTTTGGTATCAACACCGAGACATCTCTGACCAATCCGGGCCCGAGCCACACCGCGAGCGCAGCTGCGGGCTGAGGAGGGGGGGTGGGGGTGAGGGTGAGGGAGGGAGGGGGCTGGAGCCAGAGACAGAAGTGACCGCTAGCTTCATGTCTCACGGAGACACAGACATTACTCTGCCAGCAGGAGAGGAAATCTTCCGGGGAGAGACGGGGGGACAGTGAAGGGGGGCTGCTGGAAGGGTCGCTCGATTCGAACTCGGCTGAATATCGACCGTGTGTGTTTACGTGTTTTAAAGGGCTCGGGGATATCACCAGTGGGAAGGTTAGCTGTAGCCACCGCCATCTCCTCTCCGTCGGAGCGACCGCCGTGTCTTCCACACCATGGGGAACGCTGCCACCGCCAAGAAGGGCAACGAGCTAGAGAGCGGTGAGTCCCGGTTGTAATTTTGTGTTAAATGTCGGCGTTTGACACTTGTCAAACCTGCATTAAGTAGCTAGCTACCCAGTAATAACACCAAAACAACTGTCCTAACTGGCAGCTCCGTTGCAGCGGGGGAGGGCCCGTCATCCCACACGCTGTTATCCCACCACCTGCAGGTTCTCACTTTAGTTGACGGAAAACAACCATGCCAGAATGTATTTGAGTGATTTTGCACATGAAATTTTATTATGGCCTAGCTAAGGTAGCTAGCAGCAAGAGGACCCTGTGGATGTTGTGGTTTTTCTGGGCTGCAGGGGGGAGGGAAAGAGAGCACTGAATAACTGTTAACAAGCTATTAACGTGTATTACAGAGCTGTAAGAACACAATGCTTATCGATATACTTCCATATTGATGATAGGTTGTTTGCATGCCAGCTGGCGCAGAGAAGGGATCAAGCTTGACGACCAGCTAGCCTGCTAACTTTAGCTATGAGGTGGGGGATTAGCCCTCAGAAGGCCCCTGTCATTTTATCGTGTCTTGATGGTGGTGGTGGTGGTGCTGCTGTTCAGGCCTGTGCACACACAGGCACCCAGACGTGGCGTACAGTCCCCTCCAGTACAAATCCTAGAATAATGTCTAAAAATAAAAATAATGTCTCCATTATAGCATAACCTCATCACCTCTGCTGTGGCGTCGTCCCCAGTTTAAAATATTCTTACACTGGTTCTTACTGCAACCTAGTTTCTGCACTGTAAGCTGTATCATACAGTAACTTTGCACTGATGATGTTAAATTCCTGACAAAAAAACAACGAAACCACAAGTAATTTCTATAAATGGCCACCATATTTTACTGCGAGGCAGTGTGGGACTGTTTCTGCCACAGGCTACACTGCTACATTTTATTCTCGGCTACATAAACAAAGCTATCCCTCAGTACAGCACCCTGACCAAATATGGTGAAGAAATGACAAATGCCCTCTTTCCATTCATAAAACCAGTGTCCTACTACTGTCTTCCTGGCATATACACACACACAACACACTCACGCAAACACACTCGAATTGTCTCACTTGTGTTTATTTAGAGCTCCATTTATAATCTTGCTGTGGTAAAGGTTCACCAAGGCCCACTTCTCACACTCAGCTTGTCATTGACTGGAGCAGCTTGTCATCAGACCTTCGTCAGAGGATAAGGGGTATTACAAGCTTTGAAAGGTTTGACGTAACTCAGCCCAGGCCAGTGTTATTTTGCACTCACATACTATGACGTGTGCAGCTGGTCATCACTGAGCACGCTGTATGTTTACTTATGCCCTGTTGTATACATTAAAGCTATAGGTGCTTATTGATATTTGCAGATTCAGCTGCACTTGATGGCCTGGCATTTGTGATCTATTCTGAAAATTTGTCCACCACCTTCATACAATTTTACATTTTTAAAAACCAATGTACAACCACCTTTGTTGAGTTATGCAGTAAGTTTGTTTAAAGTAATGTTACTTTATGATTCTGTGAAAAATCTGCTGATCCGGTGAGAGTAACCAGGCAGGCACAGTGAAAACTGCTAACCGAAGGCATGGGCAGAGATGATAGTTGCCATACTGCCAGGTGACTCTTTTACATGTAACTATGATCCCAAGTTCCTAACTGTTAAACCTGTTTAAGCTGACAGTGCCCTGAGCTGCAGATTTGTCTGGAGAGTAACTGCTCTGATAAGACGACCTCGTTACCTACAACCCTGTTTATACACTGACTACCTGTGTTTACTCTATATAGCTGCCATTAGCTGGATCAGTTGGAACAGCACCAACATGGTCACACTTGGTCACAGGGAGTTTAAACAGTTGCCATCATGACACCTACTTTGTTTCCACTGTGCTCATGTATTGTGTTTCACACTGTAGAGTTACAAAACAGAGCAGCGTAGCTGAACCATTAGTCTTGTCTAGATTTTGGCGTTGTTGTCAGGAAATGTTGGTCAGCTGTGTGCTGGCTTTTTCCCCTCATGGTATAAAATGTTGGAGAGAACTTTGTGTGTACAAAAAGAACTCGTATGTTAAACAGTTTGGTTTAAGCTCCTGTAATTACTTGGATAATATTAGCATGATAGTTTTAATCTAGAGTTTCAGGTAATATTTGACTAGTAAAATGTTACGTTACAACCGAAACATTTGATTAATCAGTCAGCTCAAACGAAAGTCATTTTTCTCAAGAATTATTAATTATCTTTTCAATCTGACCTCATATGCATGACTGAATTTCTACAACATGGCATTTTGGTACACCTGTTCTTCAGTCTGTGTTTAAATTCCTCAGGTGAATGTCAGCTCTGCTTTCATTCCTGTTGCTTTGATTCACGACATATGCTTCATGTTTGTTGATGTGTTATACTTGTTGTTATGTACATGAACTCTATATTTCTCTCTTCTCTTCTGTATCATCACATCCATGTGGGTGATTGTTCCTGCAAAACCTTGGTGATCAATAGAGACTTTTGGTATGCTCATTCCTCCAAAAGATGACCAGAATGGCAAAACGGCATTGGTCTCATTGTGAAAACTTGCTAGATGTGCTTGCTTTTATTGTGTGCTTTGATAATAAGTCAGTGTTTTTGTTATCCACATTCTCTCAATCTGGATATCTGCCGTCTGCTGTGTTTCCCATACATTGGTTTGTCTCTGCTTACCTTTTTATGCTATTTTAATAGTTTTCCTCCAAACTGTATTAAGTGATGCACAAGATACTCAGAGAAACCAACCCTGTAACCTTTAAGTGTTGTGGTTCTTTTTTGAATATGGCTACCGAATAACAAAAATATACTGAGTTTCTTGGCATGCATCACTAGTCTGCCTGTCCCGAACATTGTTGTCTTGTGTTTGTGTTTTGTCTTACCTTTAGAACAACGTATGTGATATATTTATATTCAGTTTAAGTTATATCCAGATGAGAGTTGACTTAACCCTTCTTCTGCATTGATTAACGATTTATTTTCCATTTACCACGTATCTTAATTTTCCCTTGTGGTATGATAGCATTTGCTCTTTTTTACCAGTTCCATCTAAAACCTTAATGTGTCTTTATATACTAATAACCCAAATTATGTTGCTGATGAAACGGTGTAGGCTAACTCTATCTTACTGCACTCTTTTTGTCTCATAGTAAAAGAGTTTCTAGCCAAAGCCAAAGAAGATTTCTTACGGAAATGGGAATGCCCACCACAGGTGAGAATAGTGAAACGTGAACCTAACATTTTCAGTAGCTTTGTTCACACAGTAGGCTAACACTTTATTTTTTCCTCAGAGCACAACGTGCCTCGATGACTTTGACAGATTAAAGACCCTGGGTACTGGCTCATTTGGAAGAGTCATGCTGGTGAAACACAAAGGAACAGAGCAATACTTTGCCATGAAAATACTGGACAAGCAGAAGGTCAGTTGAAACATGTATCAGGCCTCACTGTCGTTATCAACAGCTAATATGCAGGTGCAGATACCAAAATACATCTAGCAAATAGCCCAAAACGACATTCTAACCTATTTGTGTTGCATTACAGGATTACTAGAGGTGAAATAGATAAACAACCAAGGCTTTCAGTGTATCTCTGAGCTTTTATGTTCTCTGATGCCAGTGAGAGATTTGCCCAACAACCTCAAATGTATCTCTGTTAATCTGTCAGGTTGTGAAACTCAAGCAAATAGAACACACATTAAATGAGAAGAGGATATTACAGGCTGTGAGCTTCCCCTTTCTCGTCAAACTTGAGTATGCGTTTAAGGTAAAGTGTGCTTTTAAAAAAAATAGTATAAATCCGTAGTGACGATGCCAGCAATATTCAAATACTTTTTTTTTGTTTTAGGACAACTCCAACTTGTACATGGTGATGGAATATGTTCCAGGAGGAGAGATGTTTTCACACCTCAGACGAATTGGAAGGTTCAGGTGAGTATTTTTCTGCAACAGTCACAAAAGAAACTTAAAGCTTATTCAATATATTAAGTGTGTTAAGCTACATCCTATTGTGGAAAAGGCACTGCCATCCGACAAGTGTTTGAAGAAGTTATTACTGTCTTAACTAACACACCTTAAAACATATATCACATGAGAATTCACATAAACTAGACGTGTACACTGCTGTAAACAGGAAGCAGATTGTCCACTACCTGAGTAGTTTGGAGGACAGGTAAATGCTGTAATGGTGATGGGTTGTAAAACTGGGTAGTGTGTGGTTGTATCCTTACTGGGAAATGCTGCCTTATTTTAATCTTCTAATGCAATTGTGTGATTATAAGATATGTTGTTTTATGTAGGTACTGTTACCTTACCTCTCTCTTTCTCATTTCTAGTGAACCACATGCACGATTTTATGCCGCTCAGATAGTGCTTACATTCGAGTACCTCCATTCACTAGATCTCATATACAGAGATTTGAAACCAGAGAACCTTCTCATTGACCATCATGGCTACATTCAGGTGAGTAGAACATAATAAAATGTAATGCTACAGTGTATGCTTTGTCCACATTGAACATATATTATGCTTACTTCCAGGTGACAGATTTTGGATTTGCCAAAAGGGTAAAAGGCAGGACCTGGACGTTGTGTGGGACACCGGAGTACCTGGCACCAGAAATCATCCTCAGCAAAGTATGAAGTTTTTTTTTCTGTTTTAATTACCTTCACAATTGTGCTTTGATATTGCAACAGAAATTTAAAAAACAGGTGACACGCTGTAAAAGTCTCATTAATTTATTATATTTTATAGTCTGAGTAACCAAAGGTGGAAGTGAGTAATCAATAGTCTTTATTTGCAGTGGAGTTTTCATACTATACATTTTAGAAAATGAAGTTGTACAGTATAAAAATAAAAGAATTTGTATGCAAGAAGTGACAAAAAAGACTCTCAGTAGGTCTCCTTTGCATATTGTTAAAATACGAGTTGGGAATATATAATTCCTCATAAATTTATAATATGTCTCAGAGGGAAACTCATTTTCCTGTGACTATCTTGATTGTTTTAGGGTTATAACAAAGCTGTGGACTGGTGGGCCCTTGGGGTTCTCATCTATGAAATGGCAGCTGGCTATCCTCCATTCTTTGCAGATCAGCCTATTCAGATTTATGAGAAGATAGTGTCTGGAAAGGTAAGAGGGTGTTTATTTTATATTTAATGTCTATATTAAGGGAAACATCTGTTTTTTAAACTTGATAAGTTTGACATATGTATATTTACAAAACTGAGGACAAACAGGGTAGAAAAGTTTAAAATATCTTTCCTTTTATTTCTAGGTGCGATTTCCATCCCACTTCAGCTCTGACTTGAAGGATCTGTTGAGAAACCTGCTACAGGTGGATCTAACTAAACGCTATGGCAACCTGAAGAATGGCGTCAATGACATTAAGGGCCACAAATGGTTTGCGACAACAGACTGGATTGCAATCTATGAGAGAAAGGCAAGTCACCAAAGGCGTTTTCCAGTGACACCAAACATGTAACCCCTGTATAAACCAAGTTAATTAGATATTGATTTGCTCATATTGATTTTTTGCTAGTTGTGAAATTCTCAGCCATGAAGCTTATTTTATACATATTTTTTGTTCATCATTTTTATGCTTCTGGTGGCATGTATATGGAATATAGAAATATAGAAATATATATCTATATATCTATATCTATATATATGTGTGTGTGTGTGTGTGTGTGTGTGTATATATATATATATATATATATATCACAAGTTTGTTTTGTGTGAATGTTAGTAATTTCACAACTGGCCAGTCAGAGTGTTGTGTTACTATTTTTCCCCTCTTGGAAATCACCCAGCTCTACTGGTGGCAGTGAGGTAACAGTGTCTCATGCCATTTTGCAGGGACAACAATAGTAATGTAGTGTTTTGATTAATCAAAGCAGATAGTTAGCATTATTGATTTGTTTATTCTGTTAAAATAAACAAATTTTAAACCAGTTTAAATCAGTTATCAACCCATAACTGACTTATAACACTCCAGTTTTTGTTAACCTAATATTATGATTGGTAAAGCCTAATATTGTTTATTAACATGAAAAGTCTGAAAAGATAACCATGTCTGCAGTGGATTACATTTTAGTTGAAACAAAAAAATTGCATATTTGAATCTCAGCATCATCTATTGTTTGTCTCTCCACAGTCATGTTTGAGTCTCTGACAGCCAAAAACACGCTAATGTTTACTAATTACTGAGTTGAGCTAGCTAGACAACTTTGAATAAATAGTACACCATTCATTGTAGAGTGGCTTCAGCCTTGCAAACTGACAAAATGAGTTTTCACTTGAGAAAGAGAGGGCAAGAGTCAAAGCTGGGGTGATAAGTTTCCTGCCAGTGAACTGGGAAGACGTGAAAATTTAACATGGTTGTCCCTTGTAAACAAAAACCCAAACTCCCAATTGCAATATGGAAAAGTGTGAAGGGAGATGGTTTCCCACTGTGATCATCTGACAAGATCTTTATTTAATGCTCACTGCTTCCTTTAGCTGTCATCATTCCGAATATGTCTGAGAAGCAGAATCTAATTTACACAGCAGATCGGCTCTTTCTTTTTTTGACAGTGCAAAGACATTCAAAGCTTTTTGACAGTTCCATTTCCTCAGTGAAATAATACCTCTCATTTTCTCTCTTTCCTATTTTGCGGACTTGCAGTGTACACATAAATATAGACCCTGTGATACAAATGTGTATTTGTCTTACTTTTGCAGGTGGAAGCCCCTTTCATACCAAAGTGCAGAGGCCCAGGGGACACCAGCAACTTTGATGATTATGAGGAGGAGGAAATCCGTGTTTCTGTAACAGAAAAATGTGCAAAAGAGTTTGCAGAGTTTTAGGACGTGGTAACATGGATAAATCAGGGAAAATAAGGGGATCTTTGCACTCTTCTAAAGACTTGGGGTGGAGCAGAGACCATCATTTTTTTCAGATCTACTACATAGTCCCTTCATTCCACAGGGCTGAATGAGGTCGCCATGATCCTTGGGTGCCGATAACCTCTCACTGTCACGTACACCTGCATATTAAAGCAGACACACCACTTGTTTTCTTCTGTTTTGTACTTACCTTTTTTTTTTTTTACTTTAAAGCAGTTAGTCTTGGATGTTGTAATCCCCTTTTAAAATGTGATCTTTTTTCAAATGAGGGAAAACCTGAGACAAAGGCCAATAATAGTCTTCATATTAAATCTGACTTGTCATGGCAGTATGATAAACTGATGTGTGGACTGAAGGGTGTTCTCTCTAGTTGTCAGCGGTGGAGAATCAGTGGTCTGCTAACAGATTCACATTATTTTGGCTATTGTAAAGCACTGGCCAGCTTACAGAAGTAGTGTTCATCCTACGTGCATATCTGTCTGTTTTGAACGACATTTGAACACGTCCGGTGATTAAAGCATGACCAAATAGAAAACACTGGGTGACACAAGAAGAAAGGTCCCTTCCTTTCTTTGCTTTTTGCCTTAGAGACCCACGTCCTCAGACCCCCCTCCCCAAAAGCATTGGACACTTCTTGTTATTCTGACCCAGACACAGCAAGCCATCCAGAAAGCGACAAAACTTCTAATAGAAAAATGCTATCCGGTTGTTTGTTTTGATCCTTTTGGCTTTGTTTGTTACATGTACAATTTGTCATTTGGTACCTTCCTTTTTCTGTTTTTGTTGCTGTGTCTAACACTTTAATCAAATTGTCCCTAGATTTCAGATCTACTTATGAAGACCCACTGTTATGAGTCTGTGGAACAATGTGACTTAAGTAAATGTGGAGTGAAATCCTTTTTAGGATTTTTATTGAATATAACATTAAGTTGAGAAGATCAGTGTGAATAGTGTTGCGGCTTTGTGCCTCGGCATTGTTAGTGATACTTTTGAAAATAAAGAATTCATAATGTATTAAATCAAAGATGTTTTAAAATCATAAGAAACGGGAATGCAAAACTGTAATTTGCCATATTTCCCCCGTTACCACCCCCAGACAAATTGTTGTTTTATTCTTGTCCAACAATGTAGATTTGCAACTTATAGGTATGCATATTTGAAAGCTTGATTTGGAAGGTACAGTTTTCCTCACAATACACTGTCTAAAGACTGCTCCTATGTATCACATGTAACCCTGTTATTGTTAAGCTCATTACATTATAAGTATATGCATTGTTTCATATATGTTTTTATTTATACACATTAGAGATGCTAATAAATTTTATTTTTAAAAGTGTAGAAGCTGTGCATGTCTCCTTGCATTGTGTCAACTGGTGCAATTCATCTCACTGCATGGAAGTGTCAGTTGAAGATTTCTTACTTTTGTTACAGAACATATAGCACAGTAATTTATGATTACGGATATATGGTTAAGAGAGATTCACGCGTGAAGGGAGAACTAAAGGAGAATTAAGACAATCATCATTAAAGCTTTAATGAGCCTGCTGATTGAATACAATAGGAACTTCTTCAAATTTAAAGGACGCACTGAACTAATGGGTTGAATTTGTAGTCCACGCTCCGGACCAGAAGGTGGCAGTAATGTAAGCTATAAAGTATTATGCCAGATGCCAACCACAGAAACCTAACATGTCGTTAATAGTGTTCAGATATGATTTGATTAATTTTGAGAAAAGAAATAATATTTTCCAATTGAACAATTAAAAATAACATTATACCACATTAACATTATACCACATTAACATTCGAGGAAAGAAATGTAATCGTGTGTCTAACCTATTCCGGTTTTAGTATTTTTGGGCCTCGGGCTTTGCCGTAGCGCAGGAGGTTGAGCGGCACCAGCCACGTGGTGCGCTGCGTTGTTGGTTGGTTGCAGCTCATATGAAGTTTGCGGAAACATGGCGGGTTTAGAGCTTCTTTCGGATCAGGGATACAGATTAGATGGACGGAAAGCCACCGAGCTGCGTAAGGTTCAGGCCCGTATGGGTGTGTTCGCTCAAGCGGACGGTTCTGCTTATCTGGAGCAGGGAAACACCAAAGCGCTGGCTGTGGTGTACGGTCCACATGAGGTAAGTGTCGTTGATGGAGGATTGGGGTTACTAGTAATACCGAACATTACTATTATTATATGTACACACAGCTCAGTCTGTCTGTCTGTCTATCTGTCTAGCTATCTAGCTATCTAGCTATCTATCTGTCTATCTGTCTGTCTGTCTATCTGTCTATCTGTGTTTGTGTGTATAGGCTCAAACCCTGCACTCTCTTCACCACCCTGGCCCCTTAACCCCAGTTACTCCCTGGGTACATTGTACTGTGTGTACTACATGTATGGCAGCCCACTGCTCACACATGTGTGTGATGGGTTAAACTTTAGTTGTATAGTATACTTTATAAGTGTAACAAGGACAAATACAGCTTTCTTCTTGAATACACACACACACACACACATATATATATATATATTATATATATATATATATATATATATATATATACACACACACACACACACACACACACACACCAATTCAGGGATGTTATGACATGACTGTGTTTATCATTCTCTAGATGCGAGGTTCACGCAGTCGGACTCTTCACGATCGGGCTGTTATCAACTGCCAGTACAGCATGGCCACATTCAGCACCGCAGAGAGGAAGAGGAGACCCCATGGTGACCGCAAGTCCACTGAGATGAGCCTCCACCTCAAGCAGACATTTGAAGCTGCTGTGATGACCCAGCTCTACCCACGGTCTCAGATTGACATCTATGTCAAGGTTGGTAATCACATTGCTGAATTATTCTAAATTTATTTATTTATTTATTTATTCACTGACATACATCAAAACATTTCTTCCCAAACAGATATTGCAGTCAGATGGTGGGAACTATAGTGTGTGTGTGAATGCTGCCACTCTGGCAGTAATTGACGCTGGCATCCCCATGAGGGACTATGTGTGTGCCTGCACTGTGGGGTTTGTGGACGAGACACCCCTTGCTGACCTTTGCTATGCTGAGGAAAGTGGAGGTGTGAGTTCTTTGGCTTTAGCGCTGCTTCCCCGGGGTGGACAGATAGCTCTGCTGCAGATGGATGCCAGGCTACATCAGGATCACTTAGAGACTCTGATTGAAGCTGCCATGACAGCCTGTAAAGGTGTGAGCAAGGTGCTGGATGAGGTAGTGCGACAGCATCTCCAAGAAGTGTCAATGCTCACAAGAGAATAATGCAAGGAGAAGGGGGCCATATGGACTTGAGATGGAAAATCTTTTCTTTTAGTTAATGCATTCATAGTATTTACTACTATACTTCTGTATATACATGTGGTAAAGCCAACAATAAATATATTAACTCTACATCCTTTTATTGTTTCTTTTTTTTTCTGATTTTCAATTTTATATATATTTAAATAGTTATTGTTAATATGACAAACAACCAATATGAATGAGTAAAACACGTTTTTATTTTTATTATTTCATTGTCTTAACCGGAAGTCAGTCCGTCCCAAAAATGCTCCGCAGGAACCAGGAAATGAAAAGCATTTAACAGCGGCCGTTGTGAATGAGCTCCTCCTCGGTAGGTGGACGGCTCTCCCGTGAAAGACTGTGTTTTATATTATGTACAGTATTAAAATTTTACATAGGTTTGAATAACCACTCCTGTTTTGCACATGGAAGCGATTCGTCATATTGTACCTTCGGGTGAAGTTATAGTGCTAGCTAACAGAAGGCTAATCTGAGCTGCCAGTAGATGCGGCGGCAGCAGAAAGCCAATGTATTGATCTGCGTCGAAGAAATAGATCCAGACATAGATAAACCACACGACGTTCATTGTCTGGTGTGGATAAAATCATATGTAATCGCGTATAATCTATATGATATATATATATAGCTAGTGTGTGTGTGCTGCATTCAGGGTCCAGTGTGTCCACCCTTCAGGACTGTTCTACAGAGGACAACATGGGACTATTGTCTGACCCAAACAGAAGACGGGCTTTGATTGGCCTGCTCACTCGCCTCAATGCTCCAATTTGGTAATTTTTTGGCTTTACTCATGCCAGAAACCTGTTTTGTTTTATTTTAATACCCACAATGTACCCGTGTTTATACTTTTGATTTCATCACCTTTATGATTTTTGTCACTTCTCAGCATGGTATGCTACATAGCAGGCGTGGCCTGGTTTATGGGTTTAGCTTTTGAGCCATTCACTCTGCGGACATACATGTCAGAGAATGCCATGGGGTCTACGATGGTGGAGGAGCGGTTTCCAGCAGGGGAGCGGGCACTGGCCACAGGAAGAGAGTTTTCTGCTCATAAGAAGAAAACAGGGTACGTGACATACAGCAGCTTCAACTTCAGGATCATAACAATCAAAAGTCATTTTTTAAAAATTAATAATGCTAATGTTTCTTTCTAAATTTGTTTTCTGATTTCTCGGTCATACAGCATTTGCTTATATGACTCAATTCTTGATTGTTTGTTTCTCTGCAGTGGGATGCCTGTGGATTGGTTGGTGAAGACTATGCAGGCAAGAGGTTTAGAGGTTTTTACACAGAGGTTCTCACGCACACTTCCATTTCCTGATGAAAACAAAGAGAGATATGTGAGTTTTAAGAGAAAACTTGTTTCCATTTTTTTTAAGGGCCCCTTTGTGTTCATTTTGATTGGACTGATTTTTTAATGCATGTTTTGATTGTCTTTTCCATCTAATGTTATCCTCTCAGATGGTAAAAGGCACAAATGTATACGGGATACTTCGGGCCCCGAGAGCTCCTCGAACAGAAGCCCTTGTGCTGAGTGCTCCCTGCAGCCCCGGTGATGACAACAACCAGGCAGTGGGGCTGCTGCTTGGTTTGGCACAGTACCTTAGGAGTGAGTATTGCTCTGCTGTCTACTCTCAGGTTGTGTCACAGACATACATATGCGTAGTCCACATTATCACACTATACATGCAATGCTGTAAATTTTACAACAAACATGCATGATATACTGGCCAGTTTCTACATTTTATTAATTGAGCATTGTAGGTTCACATCAGCTGAGTGACTTCATCACAATTTAACGTTATTTGAATGATGTTATAATGGAATTTATTTTTTAATTTGTTTCTCAATAGATCAGATTTACTTGGCCAAAGACATAATTTTCCTTGTGAATGAGCATGACCTGATTGGTATGCAGGCCTGGCTGGAGGGCTACCACCACACCAACACCACAGGTGATAAGATGCTTTCCCTCTTATTCAAACTGCACCAACGATGCTAGTGTCGAATTAAAACTCAGAATCATTCAACCACTTTCATCATTCAACCACATTTCTTCTGCAGTACTAACTGTCATGGTTCATGTAGGTATGGACTGGTCTCCTCTGCAGGGTCGTGGTGGTTCAATTCAGGCAGCTCTTTCCCTGGAGCTCAGCAGTGATGTCATCACCAGTTTGGACCTGGTACTGGAAGGCCTCAATGGCCAGTTACCCAACCTGGATTTAGCCAACCTCTTCTATGCCTTCTGCCAGAAGATAGGAGTCCTTTGCACCATCCAGGGCAAAGTAAAGTCTTGTAAACACTTTCCTCTAACCTCTCATGTTCAGTGCACAGAGTGGCTATTATGTTGGTGTATAATAAACTATTGTCTGTTTCTATAGCTACAGAGGAATGACTGGGACAGTGTGTCTGGCTACAGCCACGCAGTCCAAACCATGATGCTGATGGTGATGAAACAAGCCAGTGGGCGGCCTTGGGGAGATCATGGCCTGTTCCTGCGCTACCACATTGAGGCTGCCACCATCAAGGGCATTAACAGCTTCCGCCAGTACAAGACTGATGCTACCACAATTGGCAGGTGAGACCCAACTACTTTTTCTTTGTAGTTATATTTAATATATTTATGTGCTTTCTAGTGGGGTGTTGGTTTTATTAATTCTTGAAGACAATAATGTCTGTTTTTATCACAATGGACACCCATTAGGCTTCTGGAAGGAATGCATCGTAAGCTGAATAACCTCCTGGAGCGCCTGCACCAGTCCTACTTTTTCTACTTAATGCCGTCACTCTCTCACTTTGTCTCCATTGGCTACTACATGCCTGCCTTTGGCCTGCTCGCCGTCATCCTATTACTTCGTGTATCCTTTCATGATAATTTTACTTACATTTCGATAGGGTGAGATCTCTTGGTAAAAATATGAGCTTTTGAGATGTAATTGTCAAATTTTCCCTTGACAATGCTACAGGCCTTGGACCTGTGGGTACAACTTGTGACTCCACCACCAAGAAATGAAGACGGAGTCACTGACATTGAGGAGGTGAGACATAAACAAGCCCAAAGTGAGGTATAGATATTGAAATATTTAAATGGGTAGAGTGTATAACTCAACACTTAAATATAATGCTTCCTCTCACCAGTCCAGTCCAGAAGTGCTGTCTGTGCTGACTCCTCTATTGATCAGCCACCTGACTGGAGCAGCGCTGTACATTCTTCCAGTTCATTTCCAGGAGATGGCTGTTGAACACTTCCCGGTGTCTGAGACTGAGGCTGTGGTCTTGACAGCAATTGCTGTTTACACGGCAGGGCTGGCTTTGCCTCATAATACACAAAGGTAGCAACTGACTCCTGCAATGAAGCTCAGATTTTTGAACATACAAACACAAAAGTACAGTCTCAAAGCAAAGAACTATGTAAAACCAAGCCCCCAAATTCCTCCCATTGTGAGGGACAGTGGAGTATGCATGTACATACAGTTGTAACTTTGTATAAAATCTCACAAAACGTGTGTGTTAACTTTAACACTTGAGCAGATGCAGGAGAGTGAGTGGTTGGTTGTGTTCTTTCTGTTGCAGACTCCTGTCAGGTGAGGGGACTGAGCAGGGCTGGAGAGTGCTGAAGCTGGTCGCAGTTCTTTACTTGGCTGTGCTCCTGGGTTGCACCGCTCTTATCAACTTCTCTTTGGGCTTCATCCTGGCTCTTACCCTGGTGCCTGTGGCTGCCTTCGTCACACCCCATGGCCCAAAGTAAGAAACGGATACTTACGGATACAGATAAGGTGTAGCTCTGTGCTGCCATGTGTTAGTCATTGTGTCAATGTAACTCTGTCCTCTTTTCTGTCCTCTCTCCTCAGAGTTCTGTCAGCCTTCATGCTGGTCATCCTTAGCCCAGCCTGCACACTCCTCTTTTCAGTTTTTTTCTTCCAAGAGCTACAGGAAATGCCTGTCAGTTTCCAGGATGGTTGGCTGCTCTACCTGTCAGTCATCTCACAGGGCATCCTAGACCACTACCTATATGGCTCTCTGGTCTACCCACTGATAGCCCTTCTTGTCTATCCTTGCTGGCTGCTTTTCTGGAACATCCTTTTCTGGAAGTAGAGATATCAAGTGTCATGGTTTGGATGCCTTTTCATTTTCTTTCTAAAGACTATTTGTGCCTGGATATATACTGTACTGTTTTCTTTTTTGGGTGGGTTATAACTCCTTGGCAGTTAAACGAGTGATTAAAATCGATCCCGTGTCAGTGCGGGTCTACCTCACTCACCTGTAAATGGTGGGTTCGTCTGGCAAAATAACTTTATCTGCAACCTGTGCAGAAAAATTGTCGCCAAGAAGAGCAGCTCAACGACCTGTCTGTATTATTTATTGTGCCCCCCCCCTCTGTAACCTAGCAACACGGGGAGGGGCATGCTCCCCTGGAAGACGATGTTGAAAAATAACTCTGTAACTGGTGACTTCTGGTGAGTTTTGTGGAATGAAATGGACAAATTGAGATATAAAACAATATGTGAAAAAACAATCAACAGACTTCAAGCCTGGTCATTTTTTTGCGGCAGTGCTGAGAATGCAGCAGCGGGGGTGCGCCACATATATATATGCATATAGTAGAGTGTTAATTATGTTCCCCATTTTTCAATTTAGTCTTAATCTTGGGTCAAAGGCCCTTATTAATATTTGTCTTATTTAGTCATTCACATATCGCATATCGCTTTTTCTTAGTCATGATTTAGTTGACTAAAAGTCTCAACATTTCCATATAGTTTTAGTCAAAAGAGAATTCAAGGTATTTTTGTCAAGTTTTAGACGACAAAAGTATCATTATATTATTTCAGAGATTTTTTTTTTTACCACTCCAGTCGAATAGTGATTCACATAGCTAAAATATTGGTTAAATATCATAGTTACCTTGAAAAACATGTTGAATGGTTTCACTACAACTAAAAGTGTCTGGTTTGTTGATTCACACGTTTACAAGTAATGGACTTGTTTTTAAGTATTTTATTTAGAACAATAAGACTCAAAGAGTAGACCAGCTGTAGACATGTAGACAGATGTAAAAGATCTAAAAGTTGGTGGCGTTGGCGGATCCACCGACTCGCATGCTAAATGAGAGAGCTTGCGGTCCAGTGTGTGGCGAGGAGAGCTGGGTGGTGGGGGTGGGGGGTTTAATGCCTCGTTTTACAATCATCCGACTGAGATTAGGTGACCAGAGTTGAGAGAGAGAGAGAGAGACATAGACATCGAGAGCAAGAAAATGATAGAGAGACTTAGACATAGAGAGAGAGACGATAGAGAGACAGTGAGTTGGAGAAACTGAAAAGTAAAGCGAGGGATGAGTTAGGTTGAGCGAGGAAGTGTGAAAGGTAGAGAGACATAGACATTGTATTGGCAATGTCTCTACTTCTACTGGCAAAACAGTCTTAGAGTTCAGCACAACACCATATCTCACTTGCAAAAGCTCATATCTCTCCCAGAACTGTTCACTCATGCTTCAAATAGTCAGTGCCCCCAAAATGCATCGTCCCTTTGGCGTTGTGTAAGCACCGCAAGTCAAAATGTTTAGGTGTTTTGTCACTATGGCAGAGAACCATTGAAATATCCCTCATGTCCACCTCTCGGTCTTAGCCCGGTCCTTCATTGATAATGGTTACTCCAATTGTGTGTAAACCTGAAAAAAAAAAGATTTCAAGGTAAGAATAGCCTCCAACATCACACATTGCACTCATACTGCCAAGGAAATTGAAACCAGTATTCACACACATAAAGTAACTTTAAAACCAAGCCCCCAAATTCCTCCTATTGTGAGGGACAGTGGAGTATGCATGTACATACAGTTGTAACTTTGTATAAAATCTCACAAAACGTGTGTGTTAACTTTAACACTTGAGGAGATGCAGGAGAGTGAGTGGTTGGTTGTGTTCTTTCTGTTGCAGACTCCTGTCAGGTGAGGGGACTGAGCAGGGCTGGAGAGTGCTGAAGCTGGTCGCAGTTCTTTACTTGGCTGTGCTCCTGGGTTGCACCGCTCTTATCAACTTCTCTTTGGGCTTCATCCTGGCTCTTACCCTGGTGCCTGTGGCTGCCTTCGTCACACCCCATGGCCCAAAGTAAGAAACGGATACTTACGGATACAGATAAGGTGTAGCTCTGTGCTGCCATGTGTTAGTCATTGTGTAAAAGTAACTCTCTCCTCTTTTCTGTCCTCTCTCCTCAGAGTTCTGTCAGCCTTTATGCTGGTCATCCTTAGCCCAGCCTGCACACTCCTCTTTTCAGTTTTTTTCTTCCAAGAGCTACAGGAAATGCCTGTCAGTTTCCAGGATGGTTGGCTGCTCTACCTGTCAGTCATCTCACAGGGCATCCTGGACCACTACCTATATGGCTCTCTGGTCTACCCACTGATAGCCCTTCTTGTCTATCCTTGCTGGCTGCTTTTCTGGAACATCCTTTTCTGGAAGTAGAGATATCAAGTGTCATGGTTTGGATGCCTTTTCATTTTCTTTCTAAAGACTATTTGTGCCTGGATATATACTGTACTGTTTTCTTTTTTGGGTGGGTTATAACTCCTTGGCAGTTAAACGAGTGATTAAAATCAATCCTGTGTCAGTGCAGGTCTACCTCACTCACCTGTAAATGGTGGGTTCGTCTGGCAAAATAACTTTATCTGCAACCTGTGCAGAAAAATTGTCGCCAAGAAGAGCAGCTCAACGACCTGTCTGTATTATTTATTGTGCCCCCCCCCCCCCCCCCTCTGTAACCTAGCAACACGGGGAGGGGCATGCTCCCCTGGAAGTCGATGTTGAAAAATAACTCCGTAACTGGTGACTTCTGGTGAGTTTTGTGGAATGAAATGGACAAATTGAGATATAAAACAATATGTGACAAAACAATCAACAGACTTCAAGCCTGGTCATTTTTTTGCGGCAGTGCTGAGAATGCAGCAGCGGCGGTGCGCCACATATAAATACGCATAGAGTAGAGTGTTAATTATGTTCCCCATTTTTCAATTTAGTCTTAATCTTGCGTCAAAGGCCCTTATTAATATTTGTCTTATTTAGTCATTCACATATCGCATATCGCTTTTTCTTAGTCATGTTTTAGTTGACTAAAAGTCTCAACATTTTCATATAGTTTTAGTCAAAAGAGAATTCAAGGTATTTTTGTCAAGTTTTAGACGACAAAAGTATCATTATATTATTTCAGAGATTTTTTTTTTACCACCCCAGTCGAATAGTGATTCACATAGCTAAAATATTGGTTAAATATCATAGTTACCTTGAAAAACATGTTGAATGGTTTCACTACAACTAAAAGTGTCTGGTTTGTTGATTCACACATTTACAAGTAATGGACTTGTTTTTAAGTATTTTATTTAGAACAATAAGACTCAAAGAGTAGACCAGCTGTAGACATGTAAACAGATGTAAAAGATCTAAAAGTTGGTGGCGTTGGCGGATCCACCACGCTGAATGAGAGAGCTTGCGGTCCAGTGTGTGACGAGGAGAGCTGGGTGGTGGGGGTGGGGGGTTGATTGTGGGGGGGATATAATGCCTTGTCTTACAATCATCCGACTGAGATTAGGTGACCAGATTTGAGAGAGAGAGAGACATAGACATCGAGAGCAAGAAAATGATAGAGAGACTTAGACATAGAGAGAGAGAACGATAGACAGTAAGTTGGAGAGACTGAAAAGTAAAGCGAGGGATGAGTTAGGTTGAGCGAGGAAGTGTGAAAGGTAGAGAGACATAGACATTGTATTGGCAATGTCTCTACTTCTACTGGCAGTAGAAGTCTTAGAGTTCAGCACAACACCATATCTCACTTGCAAACGCTCATATCTCTCCCTGAACTGTTCACTCATGCTTCAAATAGTCAGTGCCCCCAAAATGCATCGTCCCTTTGGCGTTGTGTAAGCACTGCAAGTCAAAATGTTTAGCTGTTTTGTCACTATGGCAGAGAACCATTGAAATATCCCTCATGTCCACCTCTTGGTCTTAGCCCGGTCCTTCATTGATAATGGTTACGACAATTGTGTGTAAACCTGAAAAAAAAAAGATTTCAAGGTAAGAATAGCCTCCAACATCACACATTGCACTCATACTGCCAAGGAAATTGAAACCATCACCCTCCTGGCCATCTGCACGCTGCTTTCTGTCTGGCCACAGATTCTCGTCCACATCTCAGCAAATATTCTCTCTTGCGATGCACCAGGGGAAGAAATGGCGTGCATGTCGCAACCATCCCCGACACCGATCTCTTGACTGTGAATTATTGTAATCAATTGATCAAATGTTCCAAGAGATTGAAATATGGTATTCATGCCATTATGTTCTTGAATAATTTGACAGTTGAACAGACTATTGTGTTCTGTGTGTTTTGAAGAGAACAAGCATGAGACTGGGAATCAACAATCAGTTTATCTCAACAAGATCTATTCACTTGGAAACTGAGCTAACTGTAAGCTACCTGTACTTAATCATTTGCAAAGATGGCGTGAGACATTGAGACATGTACTGAGACATCTGCAATTTGATGAAATTAATGAGAAATTCAACTCTGTTGAGAACAGTTGCCCAGTTGTTTGGAGGTTTGTCCATGTAATTTTGAGAACGTAATTTCTGTTTCAAGAAATGAGCCAAACCAATAGAAAAAACTGTAATAAAATGTCTTTCCAAGACACAAAAAACTCCTGAGTGATTTACTTCTCCAAGAGACCCGGGCCAGATTCATCTCCAGCACCAGAGTCAGTGTCTTTACCATCACCACTTACTATCTGACTGCTACAAAAACCAATGCTCCTCAAGTATATGACGTGTGGGTGATTTCACGCTATTTTCTGCCATTCCAGTGCATTATTTCAACTCTTAATTTTTTGCCATTTTTGGGCATTTTCGACATACTAACCCCTTATGTTTTTGCGCCTGCACTTCCTTCGTCGGATGAAGAGAGCATCCCTCCCTCCCCCCATCCTCCAGACCTTCTACAGAGGGACCATCGAGAGCCTGCTGACCAGCTTCATCTCCGTCTGGTCCGGGAGCTGCAGAGCCGCCGATTGGAAATCTTTGCAGAGGGTGGTGAGGACAGGGGAGAAGATTATCGGGACCCTGCTCCCCCACATCAAGGACATTGCAGACAGACGCTGCCTATCCAGAGCCCACCAGATCCTCTCCGACCCCACCCACCCCAACCACGGACTCTTTTCCCCGCTGGCATCCGGCAGAAGGTTCCGCAGCATTCGACATTGTACCTGGGGTCTTACGTCACTTTACTTCTGTTGTGCTACTTTCCTTGACATGAGTGTAGTGTAGCATTTCAAGTGCAATATTTTATAAATGCAATATGGTGATTCAAGTGCAATACTGTATATTTTTATATTGAGTACTTTTAGCTCTTATGTTGTACTTTAGCTTTTATGTTGTTGCAATAACCTGGTACAGTTCTTTCCTACCCTGCATATAGTCAGTTGTTTATGGATATTTATTTCATTATAATAGTATAGTATAGTATAGCATATAAGGTCTTAGATCTGTGATGCCGGTAGCCAAGTATCGACGTTTCGTTGTCAAGAGTCACTTGTGTCTTTTGTACAATGACAATAAAAGTAAGTCTAAGTCTAAGTCTTTTGTCCGATTTTTGAACCTTGAGAAAATGAGGTTTTCTGGCCTCTAATAACCAAAATATCATTCTGGGGGGTGATTTCACGCTATATCCTGCCATTCTGGCGCGTTATTTCCACTTTTGACGTTTGGCCGTTTTGGGGCATTTTCGACATACTAACCCCTTACGTTTTTTAAATTTTTTACCCATGAGAAAATTAGGTTTTCTGGCCTCTAATCATCAAAATATCATTCTGGGGGGTGATTTCACGCTATTGCCTGCCATTCTGGCGCGTTATTTCCACTTTTGGCGTTTGGCCATTTTGGGGCATTTTCGACATACTAACCCCTTACGTTTCTTAAAATTTTTGACCCATGAGAAAATGAGGTTTTCTGGCCTCTAATCATCAAAATATCATTCTGAGGTGTGATTTCACGCTATATCCTGCCATTCTGGCGCGTTATTTCCACTTTTGATGTTTGGCCGTTTTCAGGCATTTTCAGCATACTAATCCCTTATGTTTTTTTTTAAATTTTTGACCCATGAGAAAATGAGTTTTTTTGGCCTCTAATAACCAAAATATCATCCTGGGGGGTGATTTCACGCTATATCCTGCCATTCTGGCGCGTTATTTCCACTTTTGACGTTTGGCCGTTTTGGGGCATTTTCGACATACTAACCCCTTACGTTTTTTAAATTTTTTACCCATGAGAAAATTAGGTTTTCTGGCCTCTAATCATCAAAATATCATTCTGGGGGGTGATTTCACGCTATATCCTGCCATTCTGGCGCGTTATTTCTACTTTTGACGTTTGGCCGTTTTCAGGCATTTTCGACATACTAACCCCTTACGTTTTTTTTAATTTTTTGACCCATGAGAAAATGAGGTTTTCTGGCCTCTAATAACCAAAATATCATTCTGGGGGGTGATTTCATGCTATTGCCTGCCATTCTGGCGCGTTATTGGCCGTTTTCAGGCATTTTCGACATACTAACCCCTTACGTTTTAAAAAATTTTTGACCCATGAGAAAATTAGGTTTTCTGGCCTCTAATAACCAAAATATCATTCTGGGGGGTGATTTCACGCTATATCCTGCCATTCTGGCGCGTTATTTCCACTTTTGGCGTTTGGCCGTTTTCAGGCATTTTCGACATACTAACCCCTTATGTTTTTTTAAATTTTTGACCCATGAGAAAATGAGGTTTTCTGGCCTCTAATAACCGAAATATCATTCTGGAGGTGATTTCACGCTATTTCCTGCCATTCTGGCGCGTTATTTCCACTTTTGACGTTTGGCCGTTTTCAGGCATTTTCGACATACTAACCCCTTACGTTTTTTAAAATTTTTGACCCATGAGAAAATTAGGTTTTCTGGCCTCTAATAACCAAAATATCCTTCTGGGGGGTGATTTCACGCTATATCCTGCCATTCTGGCGCGTTAGTTCCACTTTTGACGTTTGGCCGTTTTCAGGCATTTTCAACATACTAACCCCTTATGTTTTTAAAAATTTTTGACCCATGAGAAAATGAGGTTTTCTGGCCTCTAATAACCAAAATATCATTCTGGGGGGTGATTTCACGCTATTTCCTGCCATTCTGACGCGTTATTTCTACTTTTGA
>JAFBJQ010000139.1:1333-76263 GCA_016785345.1 Trinectes maculatus
ACTATACTGTCATTTTTTGATGTTTTTTTGAAAAATTTCAGTTTTTGACAACATTTTTGACGCCTTACTATACTATGTTGTTTTTTGGCGTTTCAGATGTTTTTCGAAAATTTTCATTTTTTGACAAATTTTTCAACGCCTTACTATACTATGTTGTTTTTTGGCATTTTGGATGTTTTTCGAAAAAAAAATTTTTTGACAAAATTTCGATGGCTTACTATACTATGTCATTTTTTGATGTTTTTGAACATTTTCAGTTTTTGACAAAGTTTTTGACACCTTACTGTACTATGTTGTTTTTTAGCGTTTTGGACGTTTTTCGAAAATTTTGATTTTTTGACAAATTTTTCAACGCCTTACTATACTATGTCATTTTTTGATGTTTTTGAACACTTTCAGTTTTTGACAAAGTTTTTGACACCTTACTGTACTATGTTGTTTTTTAGCGTTTTGGACGTTTTTCGAAAATTTTCATTTTTTGACAAATTTTTCGACGCCTTACTATACTATGTCATTTTTTGATGTTTTTCGAAATTTTTTATTTTTTGACAACATTTTCGACACCTTACTATACTATGTTGTTTTTTTGACATGTTCGATGCCTTACTATACTATGTTGTTTTTTGACAACATTTTCGATGCCTTACTATACTGTGACGTTTTTTGACGTTTCGGAGGTTTTTTGACATTTTTAATTTTTTGACAAATTTTTCAGCGTCTTACTATACTATGATGGTTTTTGACGTTTAAGGCTTTTTTTGGAGAAAATTCATTATTTGACAACATTTTCAACACCTTACTATACTATGTTGTTTTTTAGCGTTTTGGACGTTTTTCGAAAATTTTAATTTTTTGACAAAAATTTTGATGCCTTACTATACTGTCATTTTTTGATGTTTTTCGAAAAGTGTCAGTTTTTGACAACATTTTCGACACTTTACTATACTATGTTGTTTTTGGCGTTTCGGACGTTTTTCGAAAATTTTCATTTTTTGACAAATTTTTCGACGCCTTGCTATACTATGTCATTTTTTGAAATTTTTCGACGCGTCGCGTTTTTTAACGCCTTACTATATATACTGTGTTGTTTTTCAAAAAAATCTTCAACGACTTAGTATATTATGTTGTTTTTCTATGTGAAAAAAATTGAAATTTTTGTCAAAAAAATACATTTTTTAAAAAACGTCCAAAATGTCAAAAAATGACAAGTGTATAATAAGGCAACAAAAAATATGTCAAGAAATGAACATTTTCGAAAAACAACATAGTATAGTAAGGCGTCGAAAATCCTATCAAAAAAAATTCGAAAAATGTCAGAAATGTCAAAAACATCATAGTACTGTAAGTTGTCGAAAGTTTTGTCAAAAAATGTAATTTTTTGAAATATGACCAGAATATCAAAATACGACATAGTATAGTAAGGCGTCGAACATTTTATCAAAAATTAAATTTTTTCCAAAAATGTCTGAAACATCAAAAAACGTCATAGTACAGTAAGGCGTCGAAAATATTGTCAAAGAATGAAATTTTTTCAGAAAACGGCCGAGACATAACAAAAAACACAATATAATGAGTCAAATTTTTTATAAAACAATTTAATTTGTTTTTAAAAATGTCAAAACACGACATAGTATAAAAAGACGTTGGAAATTTTGTCAAAAAATGCTCATTTTCGAAAAACGACATAGTATAATAAGACATCGGAAATTTTGTCAAAAAATAAATTTTCTCCAAAAAACACCTGAAACGTCAAAAAACGTCATAGTATAGTAAGTCATCCAAAAAAATTTTAAAAATTTAAAAATTTCCAAAAACGTCCGAAACGTCAAAAAACGTCACAGTATAGTAAGGCATCAAAAATTTTGTCAAAAAAATTTAAAATTTCGAAAAACAACATAGTATGGCAAGGTGTCGAAAATGTTGTCAAAAACTGAAATTGTTCGAAAAACGTCAAAAAATGACATAGTATAATAAGGTGTCAAAAATTTTGACAAAGCAAAAATTTTTTGAAAAACATTCCTAGGTGGGCCTGAACCACCAACTTTTAGGTTAACAGCCTAACACACTAACCAACTGCGCCACAGATACACGGTACTTTGGATACCATGGTAAGGCATATCTGAAAAGTGTAAAAAAAGTGCTTGAAAAAGTAATACTATTGTAAGACATAAAAAAACATTTAAAAAAAACATATATTTTGAAAAACATCATTTTATGTTACGGCATGAAATCTTGAAAAATGTTAATTTTTTTAAAATTAAAAATCTTTTTAAAAATGTCCTTTGTCGAAAATTTCTGTCAAAAAATGAATTTTTTCGGAAAACGTCCAAGACGTCAAAAAACAAGATAGTATAGTAAAGCGTCAAAATGTTAGTTAAAGAATGAACAATTTCAAAAAACATCTTAAACATCAAAAACAACATAGTATAGTAAGGCGTCAGAAATTTTGTCAAAAAATATATTTTCGCCAAAAAACGCCTGAAATGTCAAAAAACATCATAGTATAGTAAGGCGTCAAAAATTTTGTCAAAAAATAAAAAATTTCCAAAAACGTCCGAAACGTCAAAAAACGTCACAGTATAGTAAGTCGTCGAAAATTTTGTCAAAATTTAAAAATTTCGAAAAACAACATGTTATTGTAAGGTGTTGAAAATCTTGTCAAAAAAAAATTTTTTTGAAAAAAGTCCAAAATGCCAAAACGCAACAAGGTATAGTAAGGTGTTGAAAATCTTGTCAAAAAATAATTTTTTTTTAAAAAAAAATCCAAAATGCCAAAACACAACATAGTATAGTAAGGTGTCGAAAATGTTGACAAAGTAAATTTTGTTTTTTGAAAAACATCTCTAGGTGGGCTTGAACCACCAACCGTTTGGTAACAGCCTAACACTCTAACCAACTGTGCCACAGATACACAGTGTGTTGGACACCATGGTAAGGCATTTCTGAAAAGTGTAAAAAAAAAAAAAGTTCTTGAAAAAGTAATAGTATAATAAGACAAACATATTTTGGGAAAAAAACATGTATTTTGAAAAACATCATTTTATTTTACGGCATGAAATTTTGAAAAATGGTAATATTTTTTTTTAAATTAAAAATCTGTTTAAAAACGTTCTAATCATCAAAAAAACGACATAGTATAGTAAAGCGTCAAAAATTTTGTCACAAATTACATTTTTTTGAAAAACAACATAGTATAGTAAGGCGTCGAAAATTCAGTCAAAAAATGTTTTTTTTCAAAAAAAGCCTGAAACATCAAAAACAACATAATATCATAAGGCATCGGAAATTTTGTCAAAAAATGAACTTTCTCCAAAAAAACACCAGAAACGTCAAAAAACGTCATAGAATAGTAAGGCGCCCAAAAATGTTTAAAAAAATTAAAAACTTCCAAAAACGCCCGAAACGTCAAAAACGTCACAGTATAGTAAGGCATCGAAAATTTTGTCAAAAAATTTAAAATTTCGAAAAACAACATAGTAATGTGTCGAAAATGTTGTCAAAAACGGAAATTTTTTGAAAAACGTCAAAAAATGACATAGTATAATAAGGTGTCAAAAATTTTGACAAAGCAAAAATTTTTTGAAAAACATCCTTAGGTGTGCTTGAACCACCAACCTTTAGGTTAACAGCCTAACACAGTAACCAACAGCGCCACAGACAACAGTACTTCAGACACCATGGTAAGGCATTTCTGAAAAGTGTAAAAAAAGTGCTTGAAAAAGTAATACTATAGTAAGACATACACATTTTGTTAAAAAAAAAAAAAACATTTAAAAAAACATATTTTGAAAAACATCATTTTATTTTACGGCATGAAATCTTGAAAAATGTTAATTTTTTTTAAATTAAAAATCTTTTTAAAAATGTCGTGTGTCGAAAATTTCTGTCAAAAAATGAATTTTTTCGGAAAACGTCCAAGACGTCAAAAAACAAGATAGTATAGTAAAGCGTCAAAATGTTAGTTAAAGAATGAACAATTTCAAAAAACATCTGAAACATCAAAAACAACATAGTATAGTAAGGCGTTGAAAATTTTGTCAAAAAATTAAAAATTTCCACAAACGTCCGAAACATCAAAAAACGTCACAGTATAGTTAGGTGTCGAAAATTTTGTCAAAAAATTAAAAATTTTGAAAAACAACATGGTATAGTAAGGTGTTGAAAATCTTGTCAAAAAATATATTTTTTTTTGAAAAAAGTCCAAAATGCCAAAACACAACATAGTATAGTAAGGTGTCGAAAATGTTGTCAAAAACTGAAATTTCTTGAAAAAAAAAACATACTTTGGAAAAAAAAAGTCAAAAACTGAAATTTTTTGAAAAAAAAAACATACTTTGGAAAAAAAAACATGTTTTTTGAAAAACATCATTTTATTTTATGGCATGAAATTTTGAAAAATGTTATTATTTTTTAAATAATTAAAAATCTGTTTAAAAACATCCTAATCATCAAAAAAACGACACAGTATAGTAAAGCGTCCAAAATTTTGTCACAAATCAAATTTTTATGAAAAACAACATAGTATGGTAAGGCGTCAAAAATTTTGGCAAAAAATGAAATTTTTTGGAAAATATCCGAGATGTCAAAAAACAACATAGTATAGTAAAGCGTCAAAATGTTAGTTAAAAAATGAACAATTTCAAAAAACATCTGAAACGTCAAAAAAACAACATAGTATAGTAAGGCATCAAAATCTCCAAAATGTCAAAAAGCGACATAATATAATAAGGCGTCGAAAATTTTGTCAAAAAATGAAATTTTTTAAAAATGTTTTTTTGTTTTTCATAAAATTGACGATTTTGTGAAATTTTCAACAACATAGCATACTATAACATTTTTGACACATTTCTGACACATTTCTGACATTTGTCAAATATTTAATGTTTTTGTGTAATTTTTGACAACATACTATACTGTGACATTTTTGACACACTTGAAGCACTGGAAACACTGTAGTGTAGTGGTTAACACTTATGCCTTACAACCGGTATTCTGTTGAAACCTAAAAGAGTAGCTCACCTAAACTACCTCCCCACAAGAAGTAGATTGCTTGTTTGAATGCTGTCACTGAGGGAGGATAGAGGGGAAGGACAAATAGATAAATTTATAAAAAGAAAGAGAGATAAAGCAATAGTACCTGCTGAATCAGCTTATAGCCACCGGTTGTTGTTTTGTTGCAATGGGCACCCACCCCAAACTAGAACAGTTTTAGAAATAAAGAAATATGATAAGAATGAAGGAAAACAAACAAAAAAAAAGTATATTTTGGGATAACACCATAAAAAACAAACAGACAGAAAAACCCACACTGAATCATACGACATGGCGACACTCACTGAGCCAGCTGCATTTTACGTGTTTAATGTCTGCGTGTGTGTTGGGGGTGGTGGGGGGTGCTGACGAGTGCTAGTATGGCAGACAGAGGAAAAGGCCAACTTTGCCTCAGTGCCAGACTAATCCAGATGCAACCTCACATAAATGTCATCTGTCACTGTAGAATAACTTGTCGACCAGATGTCACCACCTGACTGGCTTTTTGACTTTTACTATTGACAGCTACTCTTCAGACAATGTGAATGCATCTTACCTTATCAGAATATTTTAGTTACACTTCTCACCAGCGTGATTTCTATTCATCAACTGCATAGAAAGCTAGACTGTATTTTAAATTTTCATACTTCCCTTCTACTGCTTAATAGCATTCCTTCTTTCCCATTAAAATCTAATATCTAAATATTTTTTTTATAATTATTAGAATTGTTCTGGCTTTTACAGAACTGAGCCAGTATCCTTTTGATCCATGACACTGTGATCTTTGGCCCTGAATCACTGCATTCTCAATGTGAATATAGCACAGCGATAGGAGCACTTACAGGGCAGCAACTACCAAAACTTGATGTCCAAATGTCCTCCACAGGACCAAGCTAATCTATTTTACTCACGTTTCACAAGTATCTGCAATATGGTATCTTACAAATTAATTTGGTTTGGCACTGTTTCAGTTATTGTTTCATTTCTTCCTCTGTAGAAAGTCAAAGGACACGTCTTCCAGGAGGTGGTTGATTGATACAGCTCAGAGAACTGCACTGCAGGTTTATTGTCTTGTGGAGAGATACTTTTGGGAACACATTTTAAAATAAGAATCTTTTCTTAGGTTCCAGCTGCAGCTTTTAGAAGTTCAGGACAAAATAAAGGAATAAAACAATATCAAATGTACTGAAGGGCCATTCATAACAAAAGCAGAGACAAAAACTCATGTCAAACATCTGAGGCTGGTGAAGTAGCCAAGTAGAAAACTAAACTCATGAAGCATCATATCTGTACACAAATTTATTTTACTACTGTGACGTGCACTTTCTTAGCAATGGTTTGGTTCATAATCCTTTAGCTGACATCCTCACACGTCAGGTTCTTGCAAGGTCAAGTGCACTGCAATAAATAAGCATATGTCTATTTGTTGCTATATATCTCTTTGTGTCAGTTGTGTTTTACCATGTGTTAGTAAATGCATGTTTCTATTGGTTTAACATGCACTATAATTGCACACCCTTAGAAGAACATACTGTGGCAGTATCCTGAAGCTCAGACATGTTGGCACATAACCACGAATTGTTGAAGTGTCCTTGATCTCAATGCTTGACCCTTAACTGCTCCAAATGGGGCCTCTGAGCAGACAGCAGACATACACAACCAACTATACTGCAGAAATAGCCCTTCTTTTATGGTAATTATCACACAGTGCACCTATATCACACAAATCTACCAGGGGTAGATTCAATGTTGTTTATACACAAAGAGGTTTTGGCAGCAGTGTCTCTATATGCCACTAATATCACTGTGGTGCACAATGACAACAGTGTGCTGTGCAGATATTCATCACACACACACAGTGTACTGCCAGTGTGGCACCTCCCGTCTCCGTCTTGTCAGTTTCCTTTTGTCACTGTTCATTGGGATAAAAATAAGACCGTGACCGGATATTCTCCTCATAGGAGTTGTCTCCCGTTGATGAGCCAGTGACTTGGATGAGATTAGTCATCCTGTTAAATCAGATTCAAGACAGTGCACTAATGACTAAGCTCTGAGGGCTTCCTCATTGTGCCTCATGCCTACAACAAAACCAGGCCCAACCCAATAAACACTGCTTTTAGTGTGGATGGAGATGAGTCCTAAAGCTTATACTAACCAGGGCCTAGAGACAAAGATATTTAATAGGAATATGTATAGTCAAATAACATAAGGTGCAAGCACCTGTGCCACTTCATCTTCGTTTGTTTAATACAAGTGACAGAGTTTGCATGTCTATTAATGTTGGCAGCTTGCATTGTTGAATGTCTGGTTGTGCCCGCCCAGGTGGATGTGTGCTGCAGTTTGGGAGAAACAAAGCGATGTGTCAGTTAATTGTTCAGGTGCTTTGATAGCAGTCAGCCACGTGGCTCTCCCGTGAGAGAGAAACCTTTTATTTCCACATGGTTCATCTATACAAAAATATTGAAATAAATATTAAATCATCTCATCAGACCCAACTCACTGACCCATTACGTTGGCTAAGGCATGGTCTTTCAGAGATAAGAGAAACAGGAAGAATAGATTTAATGGACTATTATTGAGTGTACAATGACTTGCCAGCAACAATGACAGGTCCTCAACACTCTCAATGAGCCCTGTGTGATATGAATACCCACGGTGGATTTACTTAAAAAAAAAACTATTAAAAAGAAAAGTGTAATCCTGCACAAACCCAGTGCTGCATCATGGTAGGGAGTCGGGTGAGAGGGGTTTTTGTGGACCAAGCCCTCCAGGCCTGTTTAGACAGATGATGGAAGGGTGCTCCCTGTGGTCCACTCACAGGCCTATTTCTCATTCTCCTCGTGTGATTCGTCCACCGCGGCAGCGTGCACGAGCATGACATTTTGGTCGAGGCATTTATAGTGAGAAATTTAACCCCTGCCTACAGCCTGTTCCTGGAATATTCCACTATGATGAACTATGTGTGATTGATAAATGCCATAAACAGGTCAAACACAAGGCAGCATCAAGTACCAGTTACCATGATTAGGTATAATGAACACAATACACGTGCTGCTCAACACTTGTTTTATTAAATGGGCCAGCTCGTCAGTAACACACAAATGAAGTTTGTTTATTGTTAAACAAACTTGATATGACATATTAAAACAATAGTTCAAATCAAATCATTTAATTTCACATTACATGTGTATTTTAAACTAATCAGCAAAATTCAGCAGACTCATTAAACTCAAATCTCTGTAGCTTAAAAAAAAATTCAACAATCAACTTCGTTAAAACAAAAATATATTAATTATTCTGATGACTTAGTACATTAAATGTAGTAAAGCATTACTGATTTTGGAGATCTAATCTACAACAACCATAACTGTGATAAAATGACATGACACTTCGACAATAATAAGTGCACAAGTAAACATCACATGAATGAATGAATTAAAGCAAATTAAGCAATATGTTTCATAAAACCTATGAATACAGAAACAGCATAGCAGCAAAAATAGATCTGTGGTAGTCTGGACATACAGTACGGTATATTGTGCTTCGTTTTGCAGAACAGAATCAGAAAAATATTGAGTGAAGAATTTTGTTTTCTCTTATGTGTTGTGACACCATCATGCCAGACATTGATCATCATTAGCAGCTTGAGCAGTAAACACCAGATGCCTCAGTACAGTGTTATGTTCGACGGTGCCTGGGCAGCTACCATCAGCACTGTGGGACATATGCATCTATTTTCTCACCTGGATCACACTGGATCCACTTATGCCATCTGTTTGGGATGACAGCTGCCTGCATCCACTCTTTGCCTGTCTGGGCCTGCTCGCTGCACCACAAGGACACACATGAGTTCATAACAAGATTAGTTTCTGACTTTAGCATATTTTTGACCCTTGTTGTGGATTTATAGATCTTTATTATGTATTATTGTGAAAACATTTGTTCCATCTCTTCCATTGATAGTAGTGATACTGAAATAATATTACATGTATTAGTAATATTACATGTGTTCACAACAAAATTGATGATTTATACGTATTAGAATACCAGGTTTTGTAGCAGCATACCGGCAACAACATATTGTAGTTGTGCTTTAACAAAAATAGTTTTTTTAAATTTTCTTTTACAGTCAAATGTGGTAAAATTGGCTTTTCGCACATAATAGATGTCAATATCTCAAAGTAACTGCAAACATGTAATAGCTCTTTTATTTGTTTTCATTATGAACCATTACAAGGATATTGACTTACTGATGGTGTGATCTGACCTGTGTTTAAAAACAGCACCTGGACATAAGCAAGCTTCTCATATGAAAAGGCTTGATGAGGGCAGTGAGAGTAACAACAAGCCTCCAACCAAACAGATGTGCTGTGTCTCTGTCCCCTCATCAATCAAGGCTCTCTTGTTTATTCTGATGTGAACACTGTCAGGCTCGCTCCGTGCCCCTATCAATTAAAATAAAGTGGTCAGCAATCCATCATCCTTCATTTAACGCACCCTGTTGTAGAGTGCTGTGTGTGCAAACAACGTTTGTATGCACATTTGTGTGTCCGATACAGTACAGGTGCATGCTTACGGCATATATTCCAGTACATAACACAGACATCCTGCTATCTGAGGGCCCTTTTTGTGACATTCTGGAGGAGAGACGGAGGAGAGATACAGAGACAGTATTCCTTTGCGTCGGAATAATGATTCTTTAACAACCCTCTTACAGAGCCTCGTAACTAGAAAGTCTGTTCCTGCTTGACGTGGGTATATTTGAATTGATCACAGCTGTGAATGGAGATACGGGAATCACCGTCCTCCACTGACACTACAGCTTGTGTTTCACATTGCAGAATTGCATGGTATTACCTGTGACTGTGTTCTGTATATAGGTCATAGGTCCATTCTGCACACAGGTCTTTTGAAGGAGCTTCTACAGTCAAAATGTAGCTGGAGTTAGTTCTGGTTCAATGGGAAACAAACAAACAAATAAATAATAACAACAAAAGAAACCACAAAGGGCCCTGCTCTGTTTATCTAATGTTTGCAAAATTGGAGGACGGCATTTCTGTTTCCCGGATACTACAAATTTAGCAACAGGGAAATTCAGGTAATATATGAAGCAGGGCCCTTAAAACAGTCTCTATTGTGGATCCTGAAGAAGCTCAGAGAATAAATTAATCACGTTGTTTCACCTGGAGATTCCTTAGTATTGTTCTCGTGATTCTCTGCATCATTTAATATTCAGACAGACTAGTTTTCAGGAACAGAGTTACTCTCTATCTTTTCTACTTTTTTATTTTTTTATGCACTGTCCTCACATAGGCAAAACAAATTCCAAACAAATTTACACACAAACATGTGAACTAGGCTTTTTATGTGAATTTATGTATACCCCAAAAACAAACAAGTAAACAAGTTTGTCTTTTTGAAATCAACTGGCAAAGTAAAAAAAAAAAAGAAAACGGAAAGCTAATAAAACTTATCCTTCAAAACCAAATATTTTTCTCTGAAAGATTAGCACAGAGCAGTGAGGACACAACACAGTTTCATTCTTCTACTTTGACAAAATATGCAGATATCTTTTGCAGATAGCATGAGGGTAGCTGTAATATTGGCAACGGCAATTATGTCTTAATTTGAAATAACTTATTCAAAAAATTTAAATGAAAATAATACACTGTCCCTGTATACGTTACATCTGCATCTGCAGCCTAATGAAATCATATGTTATTTAAAAGCTGCCTGAATGTTATAAGACTTTTCATTTTTTATCTCTCTGGAAATAAGCTTTCACAAATGAAAAATAAATCAGGCTCAGTGTGGGAGATGGAAGGGGATACCTCATAATTTATTCATTTGCCACGGAGCGATTTTAACACTTTAATGTTATGGAATTGCCATTACAGCTCCACCGCGACATTTGACATCACACAACATTGCATATTACATAACATGATTTATTTATCACGGGCTGCCTCACATTTGCTTTGCAGCTGAGACAAGTGGAGAAAGCTGAGGGCCTTAGCCAGCGGGGCCAAAGATTTTGAACAGCCCAAAGACCCAAAGACAAGGAGAGAGGGACATAGTGTGTATGAGACACATTCACTGTGTATCTGTGTATGGACAGACACAGAGTGCGTGAGTGGGAATGAATCCATCCGCTGTGAGAGGCTCCACTGGCTCCTTGTCCGGGCACATTTTCCTGGACATACCCCTGGCCCCTTCATGTCAGTCTGTTGACGGAACTAAACTGATGTGATTTGATGGCACAGCAGCACCCACACTGTCCCAGACAAACACGGCACCGGTCCCTGCCTGCCTCTTCCTCTTCCAACACGCACACAGGAAAACACACACACACCCATTCAACTCTAAAACTCAATTTTTATGCGTTCAGTTGGGAAGCGAGACACAAACAAGCCAAGTGGTCAACAAACAAGGACTAGGACTGAACTTTGGGCGACAAAAGAATATAATGTCTTTTACAACCTCCTCCTCATCATCCACTGATGTGCCCTCTTAAAAGGCTCTGAGTGGATGTTAATAAGGAGTGCAGCGATTAGCAGCGCACACTCTGGTCTTCATTGGGATTAAGAGGCTTTGAATCGTTGAGGCCATTAAAATCTTCACCAACCCAGAAGTCTTGGAGCGCCTTATGAGTATATTTATCATTAGGATTAACAAACCCAGCTTGTGAACACTCTCACCCGAGGAGCGCAGCCACCTCTGCACTTGTAACCATTATTGTGTTCGGCTGAGTGGCTGATGATAAGAGCGATTCAGCCGCAGCCAAGGTAAAGCTCTGGTCCCAGTCTGCCCGATATCCCCAGTGGACTGTTCTCTGTACAGGCAACATCTGCATCCACCAGCTAATCTGTGTGCAGTGTTAAAAGCTGTGGTTCACACAGCCACACAGTACATTGTCATCTCACTCAGTCCTAAACCACAAACGATGAGCGTGACATGATGAAAAAAAAAAGACCGAGAAGTCATTGTACTGTTTGAGGAAGAGGAAAATCTCCCTGGAGATTATATTTGTGCAGTAATTGCATGCATAAATATATGTTTTGTAAGCTTGTTGGGTCATCCCGCACTAAACTATTTCCTGTTGTCTGTTTCCTTCTGCTCCTCAGATCTTCCACATGACCTATGACCTTGCCAGTGCCATGGTGAGGATAGTCAACCTGATCGGTATGATGCTGCTGCTGTGTCACTGGGATGGCTGCCTGCAGTTCCTGGTCCCCATGCTGCAGGACTTCCCCGCCGACTGCTGGGTGTCCAAAAATAAGATGGTGGTAAGCACGGCTCCTGTGCCAACTCCTCCTGCCTGTTTCAATTAGATTATACCCTGTTTTATCTCGTATGTCAGCTCCAGTAATTATTGCACTAAAACCCTTTAGCGTCCCGTGATAGATTACCCTGCATAGCTGTCATTGTCAAACCTTAAATCAAATATATTTATCTGCTGCATTTGTCCACTTCCACTCAATTTGCTGATTGTTTATGTGCATGTGGGGCTTTTGAAATCTATCAGTGTTGTAAAAGGAGAGACACACTAAAGGCTGTGCATGGTGCATTGATTTCCTTAATAGGACAGACACAGACGGTTGCTATCCAGTATTGGCTGTATATTGACATCTCCCAGTGAGCACTCACGCTGTGCTTTAATTTTGCTGTATTGTTAACAGCTGTCGGATTAGAGCCTGCCTCATAATGGAGATGCATGTTATTTGCTTATGGAAGCAGACTGTGTCACACCTGGTGTGACTCTGAATCACTTGCATCTGATGGCCTCATGTTAGCTCAACACGTTACATAAGAGCAAAGGAATGCCAGCTAGTGCCAGGTTGTGTGCCCTCAGTAGGGACTCACTCTCATATCCATTACAAACAATCTCTTTCCTGTAGAAAATAGTGGTAAATCAACATCCCAGATTTTCCTCCCCTAATTCATGACTTATCAATATGCAAATCAGTGTATGTGCCTGTAGGACAGTGTTTGGAAAACCAAGCAACTCATTGAAAAAAAGAGAAAAAAACAAAAAGATTTCCAATAAAAGTTTCCTAAATTAAATAGGGTTATTGCTGATGGTTCTACCAAGAAGATTTTCTACAGTTAATTATTTGGATGCACCCTTTTATAGATCGCAGCTATTCTCTACCATAATTCTCTTTGTAAGAGAAAAAAAAAACATTTTATTTGAATTATAATTGAATACCTAAAGCCAAGTTTGAGATGTACAAAACTGGCTGCCTGTCAGGTGACTGTTCAGCTCACCGTGCCAGAACAGATGTGACATGAGTAGTTACATTGTGCCAGGTATGATGTATTTGGCTCATCACGCCTCACTGCCTCACTGACATGCTCACATGTTTCACAGAACCTGCCTCTCTTATATTTAATCATAAAAAAAAACGACAGATGTTACAAATCACTGTCTCTGGAGGTGTTATCTCACACTTTGGCTAATTTTAGCTTGTTTTCCATACCTGCATCTGCAGAGACGTACAAATGATGCACATAGAGGAGAGGTGGTCCTGCTCAGGGACAGCATGGGTTCTTAGGATCAATACAATACAATGCTACATAGCCTTGTATTTCTTTCAACCATCGTGTATTTTATTGATCTGGATGAATATAAACAAAGAGATAAATTTCTTCCCCTTTATCACTTTTACATCTTTTTGCTTTAACGCCACGAAAAAGCTACATTTTTATGACTGGATGCATTGAACTGAGTTGCAAGAGGATTATGTTTTTATTACATAAGGCAGTGGCTGGTCGAGTTGTCAGGCAATGTAATGTAAAGTGTGTCAGATCATTTAGGTACAGTACAGTACGCATGGATTAAGACTGGATTTGATGTCTTATGTTGGATTGAATGATAAGATTGCTTCACTAATCTCTGTTTTCAGTCTGAGAACAACACATCTGAATCTTATGCGTATGTTCACATTTTCTAAGGAACACATATCTAGTCTATATCTGCTCTGCTTAGAAACAAAAAGCAGCCCTACACTTTTGCCTTTATTTCTAGTAATAGAACTCAAACCTCAATTAAAAACTTTTTTTCAGTGTTTTAATACGTCAGTCTCTGAATCTCAGATTATGTTTGGCCATTTGAAGTCGTGTTTCCACGGCTTACACTGGCTGTGAACCACAGGACCACACAGGCCATACCACAGCAACCTGAGATGTGTGGAGGGATGCTCTTAATGTACTTTATTTAAAATCCCTCATGAGGATTGTAGCCTCTCATAACATCAAAACGCTGTTTTATTTTGTTTCACACAATAAACACTGTCTAATTAATTGCATTACACAGAAGAATGGTTCTCAGTGTCACACGATAACAAATATATCTCTCTGAATTAACTCAAGCCTCGGGGGCAGGCACCTCACTGATGGAAAGCGCCTCCTGGTTTGCTCACATTACCTGGTAGACAAAGAGGTTGTTAGTATTGATAGACTCGGTCACAGTTGGTTTGTCTCTAATTAGAATAATTTGGGGGGCTTCTTTATCTTCTTTTACAGTAGCTGTCCCATTATCACACTGGGTCATCGCGCTTTACCTTTTCAGGAGGGTGCTAATAAAATGGCTCTCTCTTGGCTTTCCCACTGCGGAAAATGAGTTTGAAAGCAATTTGGACATGTCACCCCAGGAGAGGGTTGATATTGATTTGCCATGAACTACCATCAGGATCTAAAGGAGAACAGGGCAATTTATCTACAAATGAGAAAAGCCACATAGAAATCATATCTTTTTTTTTTAAATAGCTGACCTACTTTCCGTCATGCAAGCCTCCAGTGTCCCCTGCTCTCCATTCACCTGGTTCTCAAGGCTCTGTATCAGGCGTCCTCCCAATGTTGGCATATTGAAAAGTATGTCTGGCCCTGCCTTGCCCAGCATTGAACTACAACATCTGCCATTACTTTTGTCTTAAGTAATTGGATGTGTGTGTTTGTGTGAGTGCTCATTGACCTTTAATGTGCCAGTCTCAGCCTGATGAGAGAGCAAGTCCGAACGCACTCGCCAGAACCACCATAACCCCGTCTCCTCTCTTTCATCCAGAATGACACATGGGGACAGCAGTACTCCTACGCACTTTTCAAAGCTATGAGCCACATGCTGTGTATCGGGTATGGCATGTACCCCCCGGTGGGCATGACAGACGTGTGGCTGACCATCCTCAGCATGATTGTGGGTGCTACCTGCTACGCCATGTTTGTGGGCCACGCCACTGCGCTAATTCAATCTCTGGACTCATCACGACGGCAGTACCAGGAGAAGGTGAGTCAAGTTGACGCGTTGCTGATGTTTGGTCTGGGCACTGGGTTGACCTCGGCCTAAAGCCTGGTTTTGTCTTACCTCACCACATCATGTCTCTGTTTGCACAGACACTAAACACACTCTGCATTGCAGCGCCATCATTACTCCTCCAAAAAGGGAAGACAAGCACCATCAGTCCTCTAAACCTGGGGTTTTCATAGCCTTGCACTGTGGGCGCTCCCTCAAATAAACACCCACCTCTCCCCATTAACATGAGGGATGTTTCTAATTAGTTAGATAGATATACTTTATTCATCCCCAAGGGGAAATTCTTTAAATTACGACAATGTTTAAAATAAATGGCAAATAGGCACCATTAAAACTGATGCCACATTAGTCATCAGCAGTTCCTGTTTGGGTGGAAATAAAGTCACACAGTTTACTTTGACGTTATACTGTAGTTCTTGGAGTTATGAAGAGCATTTTCATAACATCTTCACTCAGTAGTGGTCTGAATTCTGATGCATATTAGGCCAGAGGTTTCACCTTTCACTCTAATAGTGGAGGAAAAATCCAGCTGATTTCCAAGTCTGTCCAGCTTGTAGAATCTCTAATACAGATAGAGAGGAAGTCCAGCATCCCCAGTTCAGAGAGACGAAGGCCCTGATGCCGGGCCATCCACAGTGGCATGTCCTCTCCGGGCCCAGCATGGGCGATAATGAGCTGAGCTGCAAGGCTGCCACGCTGTCTACCATCTGCAGCCAGGGGGAGATGGAGACGATGACCTCCAGGGAAAGAAAACAGAGGCTCATGACACCACACCTGAATGAGAAAGGGAGAGTAGGAGTTATAAGGGCAGAGAGAAAGAAGCAGGCAGACAAGCACAGATTAACTGATGTAATGGCCGTGTGTTGTTGTTGTTGGACCACATAACCCCTGACAAATATGGTAGTGAATAAACAAAATCCACAAAGTAAAACTTGCAAGTAAAACTCATGACTAATGCAACTGAAGTGAGTAGCTGTTAAATGAAAGGCGAGGGAGCCAAATCCCAGCTCATCACTCACTATTGAGCACTGCTCCGCTTTAGAGGGGTCTCGCTGCCAAGCAGACTGAACAGCTGGCCTGTCTCAGCACCAGTCAGCATGTGCGACCCAAGCCACTTCCTGCTGTTTCTGGGATCACCCTGTTAGTGTGCCTCGAGAAACCCCAGCCAGCTAAAAAGCCCCCACCACCACCACGTCTGATGGTGACTGCCTGCAGAAAGGTTATTACTGCAGACTGCAATTAATTTTTAAGAGCGGATTCCCTCATTTATCTTTCTACATGGCTCAGTGATAAGACACTTGCTTGGTGCACCTGTATGCTCATCTGGCTGTTGTAGACAGGCAGTAGATATTTTACACCAAACAACTTCCTGTTTTTATGGGGGTGGGGGCGTTAGTGCCATCAAAATCTTTGTATCAGTTATGTATCTATCTGCATCTTGGAAATTTCACATTGCCTGTCAGTGTGGGACTAATCCCATAACTGCACCTTAAGAAGTAAACAATTTATTGGTCAGTCAGTGGAGTGTTGAGGATACAACTAGAGAGAGAGACATTACGGAGACAGCTATTCACGTGTGAAGGGATCAGGCAGCCAGGATAGAAATCTGCTAACACCACCAACACAGCAGCCCATATCCAGCCTAAGCTTGGGAATATGACCAAAGCAGATACACAATCTGATGATTACATACAACAATGTTAATCCACAGCTCCGTAAAATAAGTGCAATTAATTAGTGTGAAGCCATAACTAGTATATCAAACTCACTGAAAGAACATTGAGTCCACAGCTTTGAAATGAGAGTGTGTGTGTGTGTGTGTGTTCTGATTTTTATGTATGAATGAACTCACAAACTCAGTCTCAGTGCGGATACTCAAAGTACAAGGACAGAGAAAAGCTTTAAGTCTGATCAAAAGCAATGTGCTGTGTACGGTGCACGAAGCATAAACCTTTGTAGCATAAAAACAATTATGACAAATGTAATACTGGATATTCATTACATGATATCTATTCTCCAAATGCTAACACAAAACTAAGCATATCATTTCTCCTTCATTTCAAATGTACTTGTTTTTGTTTTGGCATTTTACTTTATGGAAGACAACACATATCACCCACATTTAATGAAACCCTATGAATAGTGCAGGTATCTATTTAGTGTGTGTTTAAACTGACCAGAACTCACTGATTTCTGCATTTAAAAATCAGTCGATTTTAAGGCATGTTTTGGTTTTCGACAGCGAGGATATCATTTTCTTTAAAAGTTAGAGAAGTTTTTTTTTAATTGTTTCATGAAATGTCTAAATCTCAGAAAAGTTTGATGGTTTGTTTTTCCCACAGCTCTGCCTCGATCGGTTTCTCACTCTCACAATGTTCAGAGAATTATTTAATACGTATTTCCTTATGCTGACTCAACTCGTGCACATATCTACTGCTGCAGTCTACAGAACGACAAATATCAAGACGGACGTTTTGGCTCAGTATTAAATGCTGTAAATGTCACCACTTTTTTTCTGTTGCCTCTTGGCAACATTGAAAGTGATCTCTGTATTTTGCAATTTGGACTTTTTGCATTCAGAAGCCAAACGTGTCTGTGTTGATATTCCAAAGATGCTGTCGACAAGACTACGAAACTGCATCATTTCCATACAGCAGCGGAATGCGCAGCTTTATGGGCTCCGTAAATCACTGATATGCGATTTGACAATGTTGCTTGTTATGCAATAATTAGAACAATCAGACGGGGGCGGGAGTATAAATTAAAGCTAACATTGGCTATAACAGTGCCAGATAAGTGTGGAGCCAGTGTACTGGTTATTGTACAGTTGTGTTTTATATGGGTCTGGACCTGATCCAGCTCACCACAACACAAATCAATGCATTCATATGCTGAATGCACTGAGCTGTAGAAAGTAGAACGTGTAGCCTTCATACACACAGCTGTGTGGCCAACATGAGGAACCATCTGTCCAGCTGGCATGCACAGGTGATGTCCAGGTAACAGTTAAATTTAGATGTGACACGAACCCCTCTGAGGGAGTGTGATGAGGTGAACCAGGCTATAGAGGAAACTCAGAAGTCTACACTTGGCTTCTGAGTTCTGAGAGCGGGGGGGTGGGGGGTGGGGTGTGGGAGCTGCTGCTCTCCAAGATAGTGAAATTATCATCAGAAAGCCTGGGTATAATCTTTTCTGAAAAGAATTCTATTACAATGCGGCACCATGTGACAAACGCCTGGGCTGTCAGAAGCTAGCCAGCAGTCTTAAATGCTCTCTTAAATAGGAATCAGGCAGCCTGTTAACTGTTACACAAAGAGGAGAGCCCAGCGGCCGCATTAGCTGAAGTGTGGCCTCCACTGAGATGAAAGATAGAGTTTGATTAGATTCATTTTCATTCTGCTAAAAATAAATACTTGTTGCCATTCTGTTGCTGTGTGTAAACAGAGAACGCCAGTGCAGAATAATAACACATGTGCATTTGTTGTAGAGTGTATAATGTTTTTCTGACTCACATGTGCTAGAGATGGTATTTTGATATTTGTAAATCCCAAATCTAAAAATCACAAATATCATTTACAGCCCAAATATATTCAAATTACAATGATAAACACAAAATGCAGGAATTCTTTGAAAATAAACTTAAACTCTATTTATTAATAACTATTTATTACTTATTAAATAACATAAAATGTGTTGGTTTCTTAATAGACTTTGTAGCTATTGTAAATTTTTACTTGCTAGTCTTGAACATAATAATCTACTGTATATTACAGAATACACCAGTATTATGGTGATTTATTATGTTACTGTAGTATAAAATCTAGTATTATATACTGTACTAATCTGTGATACTCTCACCCCCCACATTGAACCCCTGTATTACCCAGTGACCATTGCTTTAGACACCACAGTCTAAAACTCTGCGAGCTTGAAAGGGTTAAGCATCTGTGAAATTCCCCCAAGGAACCTCCCCACCCCTCCCCATCTCCCATCTCCTCTTGTCTGAGGCATGTTAAGAACCATTATCACAAGAGGCAAATTTATCATCTCTCCACATTGGGGCCACAAGATGGCGGGCGCTTGTGACTGGGTATGCCTGACACTCCAGCTCCCAGTAAGCTGCTGCTTATCTGTCACTATGGCCCTCACATACGAGACGAGGAGGGGGACACTGAACAAACGAGATTATCGCATTCATTTGTAGGTGACTCGTCATCTATGTTGTTATACATACTGGACTTTTTTTAAAACAATGTGCAGTTATTATTATTCCATGTGGAATAGCCAAGTGATTTTTTTGTGTGTTTGTTGTTAGAGGCGCACAGGAGGGACCTGTATATGAGTAGCATGTAGTGGCATGTCACTCCCAAATGGCTTTAGAAGAAAATGGCAGTGGGGTTCTGCAGCCCCTCCCCTTTAAATCTCTAATTAACACTTGGCAATTAAACAAAGGCCTTTGGAGGATAAACAACAAGTGGCCCAAAGCTGATTATTGGAGGGCGAAGACCTCGAGAGATCTTTTGTTCCTCAGCTCCAACTGTCCAACTTTCATCAGAGGGAGAAGATGTCAGCATTTGAATGAGTTGTCCCTCTCTCTCAAGTAGGACCAGAAATGTATTAATGCCGCAAGGACAGCAGAACTGCTTCCTTATTTACACAACTGTTTATTCAGTTATCACCAACGTTTAATTGAAGCATCTTAGAAAGTAAAATATGTAGGTCTCCTCCCAACAGTAGCAACAACCCAGTGATGCCTTGCAGGAGTGAAGTCATGATTTCCCTGTAACATCGACCCAAGGACACAGCTGTCAACATGTTGAGGAGCTGAAGTCAGATTCTGCCTTACAGTAGCAGCTGTTCTCATTAGTCGCGAGCTGACTGATGGCATTAATCTAAACCCTGTTACATCCCCCCTTTCCTCTCTGCCTGCCACACAACTTTTACTGCTGAGTCAAGGGCTGTGAACATGTCCCAGAGGTTCTCCAGCCGCCCTCTATGTACACGGCCCGAACCAAATCACAAGTGCAAACAAGGTCAATAACTCTGTGTTTAATGTCACATCAAAATGTCTCCATAATTTAATCCTAATGTCCAGACTGCCATTCATACAGATGTACAGCACTTCATATATATCCCCCGTCCTGCTATTACATCACTAAAAGATCAATCAGCAATAAAACTAAAGACCATTATCAGCAAAATGTATAACAGAAAATACATAATCTGAAATGATCATTGATGTGTATACATGCCATTTTATTAAGCAATTAGACTGAAGAGTGTTTATTGCCTATTGCAGGCAGATCTGGCACTGGTAGTACTTTACTGTAGCGGTTTGTACCCTATGCTCAAAATGGATTATTTGCAAACAGTGGTTTATGTTTACCAATTTAGTTATGCTGGTTAGCAAGCAAACACAACTTGATAAGAACAGCATGACTTTAGCAGGTATTTAGTCACAAAGCAATGTAGTGGACATCCTATGTTGACCTTGAGATGGCCATGGATGAAAAGTCAAGATCTACAAAGCCATTTCAGTTTATTATCAATAGTGCAATAATGACAATGTACAAATGTCCATCCAGTTGTTGTGAGTAAGTGACTAACTGAGTGACATTGTTTTCCCAGGAGCATCGTGCTCCCTGCTGTTAGTATGACTAAAAACAGAAGGGGTTTCACAGAGCTCAGCCTGTAATTAGTCGCACTTGGCTACTGACAAGTGGAATAATTATGAAATTACCTGTCTCACTTTTGCATAGTAATTACTGCAGAGAGTACGACTCCCAGACCTGAGTGCTGACCATTTTCTGACTATTTTGCACACGTTTCAACTGTTTCACATTCCTGGGTTCAAATCTTTAAGAATTCAGTCATCCTAAAAAGACAGATACCAGTTGACCATGCAACGCAAGGTTAGACAGAAGGAGAGAAAAGTAAATATTGAGTGACGTCCCTTTTGGGAAATGAATTATTCATGTTTTATTTGTTAAGAATTTGCATCTGCTTGTGTATTGCTGCCGAGTGGGAAGGGGATGTGGAGGGGGGGGGGGGGGTGGCAGGAGAAAAGAGGAAAGGGACAGAGAGAAAGTATGAGAAGGAAAACTGACCAAACGATGGACGTGAAGAAACTAAGAAGTGAGTGAAGGCATTTATGAAATTAGGATTCAGTGATATATAGCTCAGTAGGCCAATACAGTAATATATTTCTCTGCTACTGTATTTAAAGGACAGATTTGACAGGTCACTAGTTGGTACATGCTAAGGTTCGTCATTACACTGAGGACGTCAGTGTAATGTTCAGCCGTTACAGAGCTAGTGTTATATACAGTATTACAAATTTAGCTGCTTTGTAATAATGGCTAGTTTTCAGACCTTTCATTTATGTCAATTACAACAATTTGCAATATTCTAAATATGTAAATGAATAGTTAAAACGAGCTACTGCTATGATTCGTTTTTGAATACCACACTGCCCCCACCCACCCCACCCCCCACCCGGGAACCGCCTAACATGCCCCCCCACACACACACACACACACACACTCTCCCCCTCTTTAGTTGTAGCGACGGCGGCTGATGCTGGGATGATTACCTCCTTAATGTCGACTATGATTTGATTTAGCCAAGTAGAGCAGGAGAGCAGGGATGTTCCTGGTAGTGGTGGGATGGGGGGGGGGCTACATTGCAGTAAGATAATTTCCTGTGACAGGGGGTGTTATCAGCTCATCACAGCATCAGGAGAGCACTACCCCCACGCGATCGCTGTCTTTACATCCCGGCCGACTCCTCCTAGTAAACACGATATGTTTTTTAAGTGCAAACCCTGAGCTACTGTATAAAGCGCAGTTGTATTCGTCACAGTAACAACGAAACAGGACGTTATCTTCATTTCACCAATGCACTTTCATACCAGGACAATCAAATTGTAACTTGCACTAAAGCTGGGGATAAATGGATTTATTAAACGTTGACAATATACTTAACCTTTTTTTCATGCATGTAAAGAAAAAGGTTATTTTCTGAAGGAGATGATAATCCATGCCTTTGAAACAGACATGAGGGATAAAGACATTTGACAAGATGCAGAATGTAGGTTCCACCTGTCATCTTCACCTTGGTATCACACACAGACAAGCCATCCTCACTGGAATACTCAGCATTGAGGGGAGCGCGGCAGAAGATGTCTGCGCTCGTTTTGTAGAGCTTCCCCTCTCTTGGAGGAGACGAGCAAACGTCAGACTTTGCCGAGGGATTCGATTTCATCATCAGATCAGTAAACGCTCACTTTTAAGCCAAACGGATTGTCAGGATAAAGACTGCGGGGAAAAAAGCCGATTTCCACATCTTATTCCTTATTAAGTATTGAGTTTCCCAGGTCGCTTCACACAACATTTACAGTCTATAGTGTATAAATATATATATATATAGACTGACTAATACTTCATTTGAACTTGATTTGGACGTTCAGTGTAAGATTACATTAGACTTATCTCTCTCCTCAAAACAATGTGACGACACATGAGGCCTCTGTGCCTATTTAACTATGTTATCATACAACAAGATTGGCCCTTTTGATGAATTCCCCCAAGACTGGTGGGGACTAGGTTAGTGGAGCCAGATAGCAAAGAGACATCTGAGGTCAGACTCGTCTCTGAGCAGTGAGGTTGTTGGCAGCATAGAAATGGTGATCAAAGAGTCGCCCTATGAATGGTTAATTTCATCTTGTTTTTTCTTTCTCCGAGGGTCAGCGATTCTACCTGTTATTATTCCCGAGATGCTCCTCGTGTGCTTTGATCTGCATCCCTGCTTACAGAGCCACAGAATTACTGAAAGGCTATTTCACGCACATTTTAATATGTATTTATTTTTGAAATCATAAAAACGGAAATACAAGAACACAGAAAGCAGCTTCAGTGGAAATGTTGTACTGAGGAGCCACAGGGATTTAGTTACAATTATATAACACTACATTCATGGAGATCTCATCAGCAGGACACATTCATGTGAACATGGGATACATATTGTACACAGTTATATTTTTGGGGTTATTTCCAAAGGATATCATTTTTATCTACAGTTTTTAGAGATATTTTCAGTAATTCCCATTAATGCTTTATGTATATATCACATATACTGCACCTTTGTATCATGTCCAACACTTAATTATGTGCTTGCGAACCGAAACATGAAGAAAAACACATTTTTATTTTATTTTTGAGAACTATGTAATATTTGGCTTATTTTACGATGTTATTGTTATGAACTTGCTGCACACGTACATACACACACAAAGCATGTTGTTTCACACATATACACCGATATACACATTCGCACACTGAAACACACACACACAAAACATTAGTGTTCAAGCAACTTGTCTTAACTTTTTATTTGCTTCATAATCCATAATCATGTGACACCTGGTCAGAACCTGCAAGATCCTAATCGGCCTCCTACTCTTTCTTTTCCATCTCATCATGTTTCTGACCTCAGCGCCAGCTGCACTCTGAGGCTATGTAACTGTGCTGCATCAGGATGACCTTTGAGTGACCTGACTGTTGTGTGTCTCTGTGTCTCTGCAGTACAAACAGGTGGAGCAGTACATGTCCTTCCACAAGCTGCCAGCAGACATGAGGCAGAGGATCCACGACTACTACGAGCACCGTTACCAGGGCAAGATGTTTGATGAGGAGAGCATCCTTGGAGAGCTGAACGAGCCTCTCCGAGAGGTGGGAGAAATGCATCTGCTGCACATGCAGCCGTGATGCATTCAAAACCCTGTGCACCAATCGACATTCCCCTCAGTCCAGTTCATGTTCACTGACATTTTACCCTTACAGAAGCCAATAGGTAAAATAAAGATGTTTTCTCTTGAGGCAAATCCAAACAAGAGTAAAACTGAGTGGGGATTGAAAAAACAATTTTCTGATGCTATTCTATTATCCCTCTTGTTCAGAACTGTGACAGGTCAATGCTCTTTTGTTGAGCTCCAGTTCTTTTCCGCCGCTCTGACTAACAGCTGTTTCCTCTGCACGCTCAAACAGGAAATCATCAACTTCAACTGTCGAAAGCTGGTGGCGTCAATGCCTCTGTTTGCCAACGCTGACCCCAACTTTGTCACCTCGATGCTCACCAAGCTGAAATTCGAAGTGTACCAGCCGGGGGATTACATCATCAGGGAGGGTACCATTGGCAAGAAAATGTACTTCATCCAGCACGGGGTGGTCAGCGTCTTAACCAAAGGCAGTAAAGAGACCAAGCTGTCAGATGGCTCCTACTTTGGAGGTAAAATGAGTTATTCTATCCCATACAAAAAAAACAAAAAAACACAGACACATCTTTCTGTGCATACTCTGGTTTAGTTCTGATTCATGAGGGAACAGCATCTCGATGATGCAGTTCTGCTTCTGATAGCCGGCATCAGCGCGACGTGGTGTGATGTGCTGTGCGGAGCTTGTCACCTCAGTTCAAATTCTGCTTCATGGTTTATGCAGGACCCTTTTCCTCAATTCATCACTGCGTGTCTCTTAAATGTAGGACAAACCTAAACCTGGGACATGGAGCTTGTGTGGCGCAAACTGAGGAATGTGTATTTAATGTTGTCTGAAAGCTGTGAAATTACATAGACAACAAGAGGAAGTCCTGACAAACTTCACTAACGTATAATGTTCTTAATCAGGGCCAGATGATGTGTCGCTCTCTCATGGATCTACAGGGTTTATAAGACATGTGGGACACACACACACACACACACACACACACACACACACACACACACACACATCGCTGCATACACCAAACACAAATAAACGTACGCAGCCATAGCATATAATTAACACCGCGCTGCAAAGTAAAAAGAGAAACGGTGGCAAAGCATTTAAATACACATGACCTGCCTGGAAGTTTAATTACGCCTCGCTAACTCAAGTCCATCTCCCTTCCCTTCTCTCCAGGGGGCTGACAGAAATAATGAAGAGATGTCAGGCAATCTATCTCTACACATGCCCAAACTACTAATCAACATCACAGACAACATTGGCCCAGCTCTCTCCTGGGCCAATGTTGTCTGAAATGTTCCCTCCTTAGGAAAACACCATTCAGACTCAGTCTTAGTTAGCCCTAGAGCATGCACCTGAATTAGCATCAACCCATCATCATTACTTCACCCAAAACGTACAATTTGACTGATACGTTGATGCATGTAGATAGGTAGTACACATTAATGTTAGAATAAATAAACAGATTGAAGTATAACATCCGTATAACATTTCTACAGCTCAGTGCAATACAAATGTTTGCAGTCTGATGATGTGATACAAGACAATAAAATGGATATGATACGTAAACGCCTACTTTGGCCCGCTGCCACGGCAACAGGTGATGCAGCCCTGTAGATTGTGTTACTGATGTGCGTCAACTAGTATTTTGTTTCCAATCAACATGGCAACACAGAAGTAGATATTTGAATGAACACGTCTACATCTTGTTTCCCTGAGTAAACGTGGTTTTGGAGGAGAAACTGACTCGGCTGATTTCATCTTAAGCTTTGGATGTGTAATTATTTTCCCCTCTTGCACATTATAGGCACAGGGCTTTTGACTGCATTATCCTGTGATAATTCCTGGCAGTGGCACTCCGCTGTTGGGGCTGTGGAGGTGTGGTGAGTTGGGTAAGCCTAGAGCCACTGGGAGTTTGGTACCAAACACGAGTTAGTCATTCATGAAATTAATTGGTGCAGCATCAGCGTGGGGAGTATGTGGTGCATGTGGGTCTTGGTGTGGCTGTCAGTATCAGCTAACAGGAGGTCAAAAGTATTTGTTTACTTTCATTCTGTGCAGGACGCTGAGGTCGGCTCTGTGTGACTATGTCATGCATGTCAATGAGGAGCAGAAAGCATCCAGTTATTGAAGAGCATTCCTTTTTTTGTCCAACACACTCAGTGTTACCAGCTTCCAGTTTACAGTACGGCAAATGTTGTGCGTGTCTGACGACAAGCTTGTGTATCCTAACACATTCATTCATAGACGATCTGATTTACACAATTATATAGTTAGCGGTCTGCTCCAGATGGTTAGAGGGTTGATCAGGTTGTGCCAGAGAGCCTGTGGTGTAAAGTGGACATGACAAGTCCTGGATAGGAGCGAAGGCTGGGCACACAGTGATCCAGTGGCGAGGGGAAATGTGATGTGACTTCAGGGACACATGGGCGGTCACATGTCGCTCTGGATGCTGCTCTGGGCTCAGAAAGAAAAAAAAAAGCATCCCTCACGCCTCTTTCTCTCCTTATAGTTCAGTATTGAAACATTATTGTGTTGTTACAGTTCATCCTATATCTCCTCCAGTAACTGCGCTGTGTTTCCAGCGCAGACCTTGTCTCTCGCTCTCTCAGTTGGAGTGGAGCTCCGTGACCTTGTCGTGGCCCTGCACACCAGTCAGAGCTGCTCATCAAACACTGCCTCTGATTGAGGAGAGCTCACTTCTGAGCGAGTGGCCTGTGGCAGCCCCGTGAGCGGGACAGAAAAGGAAAGTGAGACACAGTCAGAGAGTGGGAGGGGAGTCAGTGGACTGCACTTCTTTAAATCTTTCGTGTCCTCCTTTCGGTTCTCGAAATCCTAAATCCTGTAAAAACCTGGGTTCGGAAGCTAATACTCAACCTTTCACCCCTCTCTGTTTTTTTTTTTATTATTACGTGACTCGTCTGTGGAGCTGCCAGTTGCCCCCCAGACTGAGTGAGTCAGGCTGGAAAGAGCAAAGTCCCTGGTAATCCTCCTGGTCCTTAACCCAGTTAACACTCCTGCACCTCTGACTCTGAAGCAGCATCAGCTGAAGGCTGAGGCACAGCGGCAGCTGCTGACTGAGTGACAGAATGGGGGTTATGACAATATAGAGAGCAGTCTTATATAACATGACAGGATGATGAATGATACAGTGTGGTGTTTTGATGCAGTGTGATGCGATATAACACAAGATCTTGTGTTGTTGTTGGAGGTGAGGGGAGTGTCATGCTGTATACTGATGTTTTTATGCCATCGTGTCAGTTTAGCCCAAAGCAACTGTGAGCATATCTGAACACATACGTATAATGTTGATGGTAACATGATTTTGGGACCAGATACTATGTTTACCATGTTTGGTACCCAATCCAATCCAATCTACTAGAATGATATTAGTTTTATACATTTTCTGTCATAATAGTCTTGACTGATGCCACTCGATGTAAAGTGAAGGACAAATATTATATTATATTATTATATATATATTAAAATAGACGCACATGCACATTTAAATTTCGATAAAAGCATTTCCAAAGGCCAGAATGTGCACATGCATACAGCTAGATTTGAAAGTAGCTATAGCATATACTGTATGAAAGGTTGTGACTGAGGACATAACAGTTACATTTTGAATTCAGTTCACTTTATATTTACACATACAGTCTGCCACTACTTCATATTTTTTCTCTATTGCTCTATTATGCACACAGACACCCCCCCCGCAGCCCCTCACACACGCACCTATGTGCATTGCATGCAGTCGGCTGCCCACAGAACAGCTCCCTGTTACGAGCTGCACCATCCAACAGAAGTCATGTGTTATCCGACCAAGGTCACAGCACGCGTTGTCTTACCCCTCCCCCCTCCGAGCAACATTTAAATATTAATTGGTAGCATTCATTTTTGATGAATGAGCTGTGACTTTAGTGTGAAAAGGAAAGGCATCAGGGATGTATTAAAATAACGTTGTCTAGAGTGTCGCCGTCTTCTTCACTAACTTTACGACAGACAACACAGTTTCAGGAACAGACAGGATAATGGGGATTCATCTCCTACTACACCGGAGCATCTTCAGACTTGCATCTTTGCTCTTTGAGAATTAAGAATTTAGAAGACAATACATCAGTTCTCTTGTATCATGGTGGTTTTCTGATTTGAGTGTACAAAGCCCACAATTTAAGGCTGATTATGAGTCATATCTTTGTTATGGAGGACCTCACAGGAATCAATGAACTGTTGAGGCAGCTCCTCTGCTTAAGGAGAAAACACACTCACCCTTTACAAAATATAGGCTGAGCTACACCAACAAAGCTCATTCTGTGATTTCATGCAGGAAATGGGGAGTACTGCAATGAGTCACAGTAGCTTTGAGTGAGCAGCAGGAGTCAAGCATTCATAAATAAACTGAATCTATAACTTACAATCAGCCAAAGCCCTCTGACGTTGAACAGTATGGCAAGTTCACATTTAAAACAGCACTATAACATGTTTTACATTGTGGAGAAAAGTGTTCAGTATTTGAAAAATAAATATAGGAAAAATTAATCACCAATATTATAAAAAAAAGAGAGAGAAAAATAATTACGGCATAAATATTACAATTAAATGCATGAGGCTAAAGTAGAAAACAAATATGAAATCGAAACGGTTTTGAGTGTAGAATTTGAGTGCAGATTGGTTGTTTTGTGTTTTTCTATATTTTTTTGTCATTTTCTATTCTACATTAAAAGATAGAGGACCAATTAATCAAAATATCAAAAGCCCAACCTGACTTATTTTGTTGGTGAAAATAATGCAAAATAACCACTGCCACCGCTAACACTCTAATGACAATGGTTGTAAACATACTCACAGTATTAACGTTTTGTACATTCATTCAGCCCTAATTAAATCCACTTTACCACAAAGAACCCTGACTCCATGTAATGTGACTCCAGTTCTCACACATTGCTGATGTTCCACTGATGCAGTCTCCTGCATTTAGCCTCTTAGTATTCGCAGATGCTAACTCATCTCTTGTAGTGTCGCTCCAGGCAGGTTGCGACACACCCAAACTCTGCCACACTTTTTTTTTTTTAATGCACGGGTTCAGGTGGCACCGCCAAGGGTCTGCAAGATGAGACCCAAGGGCTCACTGGAGCTCAGCGCCTCATCTTGGCAGTACTGGCTTCATCCAGGAAGCCACGGGACAAGAGGATTTAATACAGCGCCATGATGCTCCTCTCCAGAGGGGATTACAGGAATGGGAAATGGACCCCCCAGCACGACTGCAACCAGGGCTGCCCAGCCAGCACGCACACAGAGCGCGCACTCACAAACACACGGTATAGACACAAATACAGGCAGAGGAGCGTGATATTTTATCTCACATCCACACAGCTCTCGAGTTCAACCCTGCAATTGTCCATTCATCCGTACTCGCTCCCACTCAAATGCACACAAATAGTAGCACACTGCATATGATGTTGTTCTCATGCCTCATATGCACTACATACCTCTCCCTCACTGTCCCGTCCTATCACACATTCAGTCTCCCATTATCTGTTATCATATCTCAATTTTCAAGCCATTGCACGCAATCAGAACCACTTCACACTCACTGACCAGAAGAAGATAATCCCCATACAGTATAATACAATCCAGTGCACTCACTGTGCCATGAGGCCTACACACTTTGACCTGACCATTGTGGATATGTATCTTCAGAAGACTTTTGACACAAGGATATGTAAACACATGGCACTCCAACAAATAAAGGCAGTGACGTCACCTAGCCACTAGCTATGTAAATAAATACAAATATATAATAGCATTTTATGGATGTATATATTATGTATATGTATATATTATCATATAGATTAGCATATATAGCCTGCGATTTTGCCGCCACCTCTCCTAGTGACTTGTTCTCATGAATAAAATACTGGCACATGCACACACAGTACATTTACATCAATTTGTGAATGCACACATATAATACAGTATAATACAATCCAGTGCACTCACTGTGCCATGAGGCCTACACACTTTGACCTGACCATTGTGGATATGTATCTTCAGAAGACTTTTGACACAAGGATATGTAAACACATGGCACTCCAACAAATAAAGGCAGTGACGTCACCTAGCCACTAGCTATGTAAATAAATACAAATATATAATAGCATTTTATGGATGTATATATTATGTATATGTATATATTATCATATAGATTAGCATATAGCCTGCGATTTTGCCACCACCTCTCCTAGTGACTTGTTCTCATGAATAAAATACTGGCACATGCACACACAGTACATTTACATTAATTTGTGAATGCACACATATACACAGACATACATCCCACTTGTGCATATTCGTGCATGGAGGCACGCGCACGCGCACGCACACGCACGCACACGCACACACACACACACGCACACACTCACTCACACACACACTCACACACACACAGCATCTATGTGCCAGAGCTCCTGTTAAATGGAGCATTATTTTCCCAAGCAGGCAGATGAGAGCTCGCAGACCTCTAAACCCTCAAAATGGTATTAAGTATTGCAGTGATAGATTACAGTCAGGTCACATTTTACAGTTCTAAAAATTAAAACTCACTCATTCACCAACTTTTAATTGCACACTTGTTTAAGACTTTTTTACGCGTTAGGCCGTGTTTGAAGAGCTAAAGGTAAATCCTAGGGTTATCGATGAGTATGCGGAAACAGTTCGTCTATAATTTGTGGTTATCATTAAAAGTACAAATTATGTAGTAGCAATTACTTTGGCTATGTATGTGGATGGAACTGGGTTAAATGTATGTACTTGCGCTTGCTAAAGCTGTCTTGTTACTCAGATGATTAATCTTACATATTGGGCTGCATAACAGATTATCAGTGGTTGTGAAATCAGAGGGTCTTGCATGTGGGGGGACAGATGAAACTAGGACATATTTTTACATTTTAGAGATTTATAGTGATTTTGCCTCTCTCGAATCTGGGACAGTGCCTATCCTGAGATGGCCTGTAACAGGTAATGCAACCTGGTAGCATTTTTGAGACCATTACCGTAGTAGTATTATAGGTTTGGCTGTTTCTGAGTAAAATACGAGGAGGGCTCCAGGTTTTAACTTTTGTACATGTGATTTTTTTCCTCCATGTTTTGTTGCAGAGATTTGTTTGCTGACGCGGGGCAGACGGACGGCCAGTGTCCGAGCAGACACATACTGTCGCCTTTACTCACTGTCTGTTGACAACTTCAACGAGGTGCTGGAGGAGTATCCAATGATGAGAAGGGCCTTTGAAACTGTGGCTCTGGACAGACTAGACCGAATTGGTAAGAAAATGATCTTCCAAAAAGATAATTTATTAGTAAAATTATTGTCACCAACTGCAATTTGCAAACATTTAGGACATGCAGGCTTCCGTAAGTTTCAGAAATGATTATTCTTTTTTTTATTATTATTAGCATTTTACACCAAATAGTAAAGTGTATACATTTTTAAAGATCGTATATGATCTATTTGAGGGCTGTAAAAATGTTGATAATCTAGAATTAGACTAGAATTACTTTCACATGAGCTTTTAATGAACATGCAGATAATGATATGGGTTTCAAGTCCCTGCGTGACTTCTTCTGAACACGCAATTGACATCCGCTCCCGCTTCACCACTTTTTCCCAGGTTCAGCCTGGGCAGATGAAAAATTCACAATGAAAGGCTTGTTTCATCACTCAGCCATCGCCTCATGCTCTGTTTTATCCTCAGCTATGTTTAGAATGGAAGACAGAGGAATTGCTTCAGGGAGTCTCTTTGTAGAAAAAAATGGCTGCTTTGAAAAGATGTGGTGGGATGATGGGATGGTTAAGCGAGACGGTCTCTTGTGTATCTCTTTTCTGCTGGGCTTGATGCTTATGTACACCTTTCTTCCTTTATTTAGTCACTCACACAGCACACTGAAATGAATTACTCTTTTAATTTTTCCTGTCTTAATGGACTCTGTGGTCAGATTTGCGCACATTTCTATCGAGGGCTGAATCAGCAATCTGTCATAGGGACGTAACTCCAATTGCTGTCCCTATGACCTTGTGCACCAGCCCATCAGGACTTCATACATGTATATATGTCTCAAGACTGGAAAATGAAGAAGCATAATATATTTGGGACAAGCGCTTTCATAACGCCTATCCTGATACAAAGTCTCACATCTGAGAGTATCTTTACGTCTGTGTCGTGAATTTGAAAGCAACACCGTCTCGGGTTGAGTCATGATTTCTAAGCTACTTTCCTTTTGATTTAAGCAGGAGAGAGAAATTGCATAAATACATATTTGCAGACTTCAGACATTGCCTTAGCATAGTTTATCCCTTATCCCCAACTGAAACGACACCTTGTGGTACAAATGCTTGTGTTATGTTTTATCTCCGTGACGTTGGGAATCACAGACAGAGATAGTTAAACAAACATTGTCTACACTTTGGGCTGTACTGCATCCTGAACATCTGTCTGCGGTTAGTCACTGTATCCCCCCCTATCTTTTGTTATTTCTTGTATTGTGTGCTCTTTCATGCTTTGTCTTTTTCCACTGTGCTCCATTGCCCTTTCTCTTTCTAAAATCTCTTTTTCTCCATTTTCTCCACTTGTGATTTTCATATTTGTTTTTTTTTTCATTTTCTCACTTCATAGAGCTTTCTGTGTGAGGTTGCTCCATTGGAAAATGGGGTGCTTATTGAAATACACCAATGTGTAAACCTGGTTGCAGCTGCCTGAAGATCCAAGCTTATTCGACTTCTATCTCTTTTTTTTATCTCACCTGTCACTCTCTGTTTCTCGTTTGTCTTTTTTGTCTGTACGTTTATAGGCAAGAAAAACTCCATCCTGCAGCATAAGGTACAGCACGACCTCAGCTCTGGTGTACTGAACTACCAGGAGAATGAAATAATCCAGCAGATTGTGCAGCACGACAGAGACATGGCGCACTGTGCCCACCTCATGCAGAACGCCCCACCCCAGACACCTCCCTCGCCCACACCTGTCATCTGGGCCCCCCTCATCCAGGCTCCTCTCCAGGCAGCAGCTGCCACCACCTCAGTGGCCATAGCACTGACACACCATCCCCACCTACCGCCAACACTTTTTAGGCCTCCAGTTTCTGTCCTGGGGTCCTTAAAGGACCCGCCCAGTCGGGTTAAAAAGTTCCACACATTTGCTCCTTCCTCCACAACACCTGGCTCTGCTGGGGACTCTCCCTCCAGCACGCCCTCAAAACAGCGAAAAGGCGTGGAAATGCCATTGCTGGCCTCTTTTCGGGCCCAACAAATTAAATCAGCTTCAGGGCCGTCTTGTGCTAGCCAACAGGCTTCAGGTAGTAGAGGGCAACAAGGACCTAGTGGGAGTGGGTCTGGGTCCACTGGAGGAGGAGTGTCTGCCTTCTCCCTTGGACCAAATTCATCCTCTGGTTCACCCTCATCTAGTACGGCACAGTTGCACCCACAACCACAGTATCAACAGCCCTTTCGCTCTACCTCTCCACCTCTCTCTAACCTTTTCTACCAAGGATCTATAAGTGGGAGCACAGGGTCAGGAATAAGTGGAGGGGCAGTTGGGGCCTGTGGTGGTGCCACAGGGTGGTCTACAGGTGGAGCAGCTGGAGGTTCTGTTGACGAATCTGCTGGAGGAGACACTCTTTGGGCTGCAGATGATTTTACAACTGAACCAACAGAAGGGACTTCTGAGGGTCACTTAGGTTTGGGAGGAACTACTGATGGATCAATAGGAGGGATCTTGGGAGAATCAGTGGGAGGGATATCTGAGGGATCAGTGAGTGCTGGTTGTGTCAGGTTAGCGGGTGGCACTTTAGGTGGGTTACTAGGGGGCATTACTAGTGGGTCAACAATAGATGCAGCCAGGAGATCAACCAGTGGCCCTTCCAGAGAATCAGGTAGAAGAGCCTCTGGGGGGTTGGTGGCAGGACCCACTGGGGAATCACTTGTCGTGACAACCAGTGGTGGATCATTTGGGAGGGCTTCTGCTGGATCTGTTGTGGTGATGGGGAACCCAAGTGGATCCTTGGGCAGGGGTTCTATTGGATCAACACCTACATCAACTAGCCATATAAGGGGAGGTTTGGCTGGGTCTGGGGGAGGAGTAATTGGAGGGCACATTGGCAGGGTGCCAGGAGGAGGAGTAGGGAGCCATATTGGAGGGTCTACAACTTGTCCTGTTGGCGGGGCGTCTGGTGGATTTACATCTGGACTTGGTACCTCCCGTTGTGAAAGTCCTATACCTATTGGCCCATCCAGCCCTAAAACTGGGCAGCTTCTCCATAGCCAGCCGCAGCTGAAGCCTTCTCAGGTGGCTCCTCAGCAGCAGTTTGCTGGGGGAGGGAGGACTACCAGTGGTTTAAACCTCTTCCATTCTCCTCCACAAGGCTCTCCATCATCAAGTAGAGGACAGAACAGCCAGCAGCCTGCTGAGGGCTCTCCATCTTCCTTTAGCCATTTTACTCTAGCTGGCCTCCAGTCTGGTTTCCTGCCTCAGCAGATATCCCTGGAGAGGTCTGCCCTGGCTTCGCTGGCCCAGTATGGTTCAGCAAACGTCTCCCCCTGCCTTACCCCAGTGGCACCCAGTCCTACTGTTCAAAGTCCAGTGGCAGGCAGGACTTTCCACTACAGTGACCCCTCCAGTGCCACAGGATCCCACAGTTCTTTGCTTATGGCTCAGTCGGCTCTCCCTTCACAGTTTCCCAGTCAGCCACACACAACTGGGAGAGATTCCCCACTGGGTCGCTTTTCTGAGGACCTAAAGCTTTTATCCAGTTCACACCCATCTCTGCCCCAGGAGGTGACTCAGGCCTTAGGCCACCAGACTCCTCACTCCTCTGTGGAAACTGGATACTATGCCTCAGCCTTTTCCTCACCCACTCTTGTACCCAAACCCTGTGTCTCAGTGCCAGGGCGCATGACTCCGCCTGTCCACACGTCTCCAGGGCCCCCTAACCAGACTCAGTCCCCGGCTTCATCTCTACAGAGGAGCTCTGCTTCCCACTCTTCAGATCTAGAACCTCAAACTGTTCGATCTAAGCTCCCTTCCAATTTGTGAGGAATGATCACACCCTCCTTTGTTCCCCCAAACTGAAACACACACACACAAACTCACAATCTCCATGTGTGATATTCTCTTCTTTGTGTCTTTAGATCGCCCTGTGTTCCACTTTTTATTTGACCAACATCTTATATCTACTATGATCTAAAGGATAATTTATCGAGTAAATTGGAGCTCTAGAATAGGTTATATTTGTTATATGCTTTAATCTCGTTTTTGTTACGACATCCTGTATATAGATAGGGATATATTTAAATGATAAATTAATCAAGGGACTAGGAGGGTGTGAAAAATGATCCATTTAAAGGACAACCATTGTCTTTATTTCTACAACTATGCCAAATTCATCTGTTCATTCATGTTTTGGGGAGTAATTTCAGCAGACTACACAATAGTACTCTTTTTCTGCAGGGACCTATGCACTAATACCTGCATGTATAAAGGCTTTTTTGTGTTTCAAAATAAGAATCTACATTTTTAGCTAAAACATCCTTCGAGACAAGCTGACTCTTGTACCATCTCATTTAGGATCACATATTGTTGATCCTTAAATGTATCTATTAGATTGTACTCATTTATCCTCTGTATAAACTTTTCAAAATCGTATGAGAGATGAAGAAGAGATGTTTGGAAACCAAAAAGACTTTTTCTGTGGGGTAATAATTCACCTCCTCTTGGCCCATCAACCCTTATTTTATACCACTTTATTGTATTAATACTGTTTATTGAAGCAGGGCAAGAGGGCTTCAGTGAAGATGCCCTCCATCTTAATATTAAGACGTGACAGCATGTGAGGAACTTGCTTTCTGCAGATGCTTTCTCAACCATGTCCTAACAAGCTCACTTTGTCTTCCAAGCTCATGCCACTAACGCGTGTGGAAAGCATGTGTAGTTTTTCTTCCTGACTGTGCAACTGTTAATGTGTGAGTGTTGGTGAGAAAAAGTGTGTGAGTCAGTGGGAGAGTCGGATGCAATGCAAGACTTTTCCCAAGACTGATCAAAAAGACATTTGCCTTTTTCACACAAAAAACTAGGACTTCCATTAACCACAGGTTGGTAGCACTCTGAATTCAGTACCCAGTGAAATATTTATTAGGCCCAAAATTAGGCTTTCGTCCTTGAATAAATACAGTACATACAATACACAAGCTTAAATATCAAGACAAAAAAATGGTAGAAATGGAAAAATGCCACTTCATATTTGATTTGTGTATTAAGTTCTCGGCTGTAGCTGGTACATTATATGGTCAGTAAAGTATAAGTCTGAGATGTCTATAGCATATTTGCTGTTGCTAAATTGAAGTAATGCACTGAAGGATTATGCCCTAAGGGGTAAAGGCAGTTCCTTTAGCTAAAAATGCCCATTGGTCTAATGTGTTTAAAGACATTCACAGCAGGAACCAATGTCGACTGCCAAAGACACAGAACCACCATGGACACCACTGCTGTAAAACAATCTGGAGCCAGACAGCTCTGAATGAAATAATTCTGAATGAACTTCCACATAATTAGAGTAAACAGAGATCTGTTTGGATTACATTATTGCAGGTATTCCTGCATGCATATACTGTACACAGCCTACACCGAGCAAACATGTGGTTGATGACATTGGATGTTTGCAGACAGAAATGATACCATTCATGTGTTTATGCATGGGTATTCACCTAAATGTCAGTGACATTGTCAGAAAACCTTGGAGTTGTCAATAAAACTGTGTACGCAGTAGAATAAGGTATCACTTATCTCCCAAAGGAGAGGAGTAGTGATATGTTTCTACATGTTTGTCTGCAGCTCATCTCCGAGACAGACCCAGGTTCCACTCAGACAGCTGAGTCCCCAACTCAGTCACAGCACTCAGCCACAGCAGCCTAATTTAACATGACATGCCTGTAATCCCTTGACCCTAACAGGCTATCACGGACTCACACACAGAGGTGCACAGTGACCACGCTCTCCCCTAATTACACTTCCCAGAAGTCCCTGTGATAAGGTATAGCAATACACATGACAAGACACTTGCAGGCTTGCACATTTACAGACATGCGCACAACCACAAGAGCAGGCAATAACTGGTCTTAGCAAACAACACCTTTGAAAAATGGTGATATATTATCCACAGTATTTTATTTTGTTGAAATATACTTCAGAAAGCTTTTCCGATCTCCTACTGCATTTACACCAGTCCGGCTAGTTTGTTCCTTAACCGCAGTTAATTAAGGAATACATTTATGTTTTTTGTTGAAGGCATGAATACATAAACTATGAAGCAAACCTAGGATAGAAATATAACTGAATATAACAGTATTCTGTTATTCTGCGTCTTTTTCCCATTGTGTTTTAAGCGTCATTAGTTTTAAGGTGCGTTGTGTGACATATTTACTTACTTTAGTTCAGATAACTGACAAATGTTGAAGTTATTGTGTGATGTCAAGATGCAGTGCAAAAAAACATGTACCCCAAAGAAGGAAATATGAGAACAACCAGTCCTTTTAATCAGGCAGCTCTGGCCTCTTTTCATAACTGTCTCTTTAGTTCGTGACATCAATTGAGTGCAACGTGTCCAGGCAGGATTTGTGTTAGCACTTCTTTCTGTGAAACGTAAAATATCAACAATTGACAGAATTAAAATTGGAGGGGAAGAGGACAGACCAAGGACTGTAATTATTAGGTTTTTCATTAGACAATTGTTAGGAATACATAACTGACATCGATAATGGATCAAAGCTTTCAAGTGGATAAACATGACCTTTTCATGGTCCTCTTCACAAACAGGACATGATGGACGAATGCTTGAGCAGTGATTTGTTCATTTCACCTACATTTCACAACTTTTCTTTATCAGCAGTAAACAACTTTTGGAAAGGCTCAGAAACATGTAAGCTGGCCTTGCGCCTCATGGTAACAAGCCCAGGAGTCTTTAAACTACCGTCTAAAGGAGGCAGAAGGGTGGGGAGAAACAACAGATGGTGATAGGAGGGAGTTGCTGCAGCTGTGAAATATTGATCGTCTGAGCACAGTGTTAGGTATTTTAACCTTGGTCTTCCTCTACCTGCCAGCTTTGCACTGCACAAAGGCAGGCGGACTGCAGTGCCTCACATGTCAGGAAATGTCCCCTATTATTCCCTCACAACATGACCTTATAAATGTGTAGAGTTGGACAGCGGTTGTGAGATGTAGGTGTGGATGTAAAAAGGCATTGATGCAGCAGGGGAATGATGCAGTCAGACAGAGGGAGGACAGAAGGACAGGCGCCCAATAGATAGATACTCATGCGGACGGGGTATTGTTCCTGGTTGGACTCATGGCACATCGCCCCTTGTTTATGACTGTTCCTGAGTGCTAGTGGATGTTTGTCACTGTTGATTGGAAGGATATGAGATAAAGCTTTGAGTGGTTTTATTTGGCTTCGTGTTCAAAGACCATTTCCTGTGCTGCCTGGCACGGGTCTATGACAGGGACTGGGCAGTGTCTATGGGTTAGGGTTAGAGGGCTGGGCAGGGAGGCACAGGGCAGAGTTTACGGAGAGATAGGCAGTAAACAGTGAAGTTTGTCTGATTTGCAGGCAACTGGTTTAGGGAAGGTTGGATTGGTGCACATGGGTCTATGGGATAAATCTGTCACCGTTGGTTCAGAAGCTGCCGAGATCTGGACAAAGCTGTTATATCTGGACCAGCACATTCTGCTATTTGGGCCTTTTAATGCAAGAATCCTGAGCAGTTTTATTAAATTAAGAAAACCTATTTTTGATTGATGACTGTGTAGCTTTGAAATCATGTAATGGAAGTAAAATGCGGTTTAGTTTTTTCTTAATTTAATCCTTAACGTCATGAATCTTACAGTAACAAGATTTTCACCTGTCAGTGCTGCACGTTCTTCAAGGGGATTTACATTTCCCCTTCTTATTTGCTGTGGGTGCATCATATGGAGGCGTTGGAATTTTCGTCTCTTTAGAAAGAGGCAAATAAAGAGAAATGGCTGTAACGCATTCACTCCTACCGGGAACTGATTACATTATGACTTACTGTGTCACTGATGCAATATAAACAAGAAAACAGGAATGATGGGCAGTTTGGAGGGCCATAAGAGCTGCCAGTGCCCTGTCCAAACACTGTCCAAACACTCATAGCGTATAGAGTATTCTGAAATTGTTGAAAAGGGAAAAACTAGGAATGCACCTGACATGTCTCTGTTTTAATCGTGGAAGGTCTTGTTTCATTTGAACATGATACATATGTGTGAAATGTTTGGTCGAGTTTAATTTATTCTAGTCTAGAAATTGAAACATGTATTTTGCGATCAGCTTAATGTAAAACTCACAATGTCTGGCAGAAGTTAATAATCTTTGTCTGACTGAGACCATAACTGGCTGTGGCTCTGTTGTTGGCCGAAGCCAAATGTGTTGAGAAGCAGCCAGCAGGTTTTTAAGTTGCTGTAGTGCAGCTCTCTTATCATCACAGAGCTTTGGTGGAGCCCCACGTGGCCTCTCTGTACCATTTCCAATTCATTGTTGTCGCCGTAATGTTGCATTCTCAGATTCTGTTTGGTGCACTTCCAATCTCACCGCCTAATCATAGTCCCAACTTTTCCTTTGTGCCGCCCTGACTCGCCCATGAATGCGCGTGGGTGAATCAGTGATGCACACTAATGAAATCGTTTGCTATGATTGGGGATTAGATATAGCAGCAGCGGACTCGAACCTGCAATTTCTCGAGGGAGGCAAAAGCTTGTGTGTTTTTCCGAGACCCTCGTTGCTCATTCATGACCACAAACTCCCCCTACACTGCCATCAAATGCTCAATTTATTTTGTACACAAGCACCGGAATCAGGTGTTCCATAGAACAGTGTATCTCCAAGTGACTGCATATTATATGAAGATTGTTACATGTGGCAAAAGGTCCTGCTGCTTGTAGCATCTAATACAACTGACCTTGCCAACTGCTGCTCCAGTGAGATGGAATAACATGACAGTGACAGTGTTACTTTGACTGAAGTGGGCTGCTGGCTGGTGTAACCTGGATATGACCCGGTTTAGGGACAGCATGTAACGTTGTGTCTCCGTGTGCTGTCTTTTGTTTGTTAAAAACATGTATTGTTATCCTTCAAGAGCTACTGTTGGGATCATAATGTCAACAAGATACTTAACATACAGATTTCTATATTTCCATAGGACCTATTTATATTTCTACATTTATTTTAGCCTCTTAATAAGCGATGTCATCACCATAACGGATAATAATAATAAGCAATGTTCACCAGGTTGTGTGTATTTAAAGAGTTCATGTCTATAATTTGTAAGAAAACATGTCATTCTCATCATATATTCTGTCGACCTTGATGCGGCGCTGGAGTGGGACATTATCATGACACGATGCTACAGACCCAGACTTCAGACCTGAAGGCTCGACCCTTTTGTTTGATGAAGGCAGACTGGTTTAACACGTCTTACGAGGAAACGCAACCTTTCGAGGAGGACAGTATTTTGACTGCTTTGCTATTAATCAAGGGTTTTTTCTGCATTTTACATGGAAACTATTGGAAAAAGCAATAAGGAAATTGTACAGGTGTGACTGGATGAATACCTGCAGAACATTGCGCTGACCCACAGGACACACACACACACACACACACACAGTAGCCATGACTCATAAATTGTGTGGTGGTGAATAGAGTGAGGCAAAAATCGCATTGTCGATAAGCACATATACTGGATGAAATAAAACGGTACAGAATAAAATATGAGAGGCGCCTACCTGAAGTGTTTGTCTTTGTCTACCTGAGATGTTTGTATCCCATGCAGTATGATCTCACTTGCATATCACAACCTTACCTCGACATACTGTGTTTCTATGTGAAGCTTCCTAGTGCTTCTTGACATCAGTTTTGGGCCATGCAGCAGAGTGTATTGTTTAAAAAAAGGTGAATTTCGGACTTTATTCTCATGTTTTTTTCCCTGTATTTATCAGGATTTGTCACATTGAAAAAACCTTTTCTCCTGCACACACACACACACATACACACACGTTGACTCTCAGATGCACACAAGGAGCGGTCAGGAGACAGGTGAGGCTCCTCAGAATGCTGGAAATGTTGGCAGGCTGTAAAAAGGAGGACACTCTGCGTCTGCCCCTGTGGGCACTCAGCCATCTGCTTCATTAGAATTCCCCCTTGAGGTAACCTTCCCTTTTCCAAGAGAAACTCATTGAGAGTGAAGGGCTTTGTTTTAGACTGTCTATTGTAATTACACATTATTCTTCTCCTCGGATGCCTGCTTGCTTAGAGGAGAGGAGCTGGTAACAGACACACGCACACACAGTACAGAGAAGTGTGGTATAAACAGTGCATAATCGCTGCGCCCATGTGTATGCCGTGTCTGTGCGGTTGTGTACAACAGGCCAGATCAGTGATGCTGATGAGGCTGTTTCTCTGCTGCCATGGTGGGACAACCAGTACTAATGCCATCCCCTCTGCAGCATCTGGCATAATCTGCTCTAGTTCTCCTTGGGTCAAACTCTACAGTATTTAATCCTACCATTACCCAGCAGGCCGCAGATTCAAGCATTGTGTGTGTGTGTGTGTGTGCGCGCTTGTGTCTCACAGTTTGTGTGTTCTTGTAGAGAGCCTGACTCAACTTGACATGGGCTCAGTCAAAGGAGGAGAAAGTCTCTGCCTCAGAGGCCTGACACTATACAGGATTTTGGCAGCACGGGGCCGAGAGCACTCAGAAAGACACAGTAACTACATCACGCCTGCTCTTTTTTTTCATATTAGTTTTTTTTCTCTCTCTCTAAAATCCCGCCATCAAAGCCTTTTGACAGCTGCCGGTTTGTTCATAAATATTGTCCAAATGCCGACTCTGCAGTGCTCGGCGCAATGCTTTGATGCACACGGCTGAAAGTTTCTGTTTTTGTGTCAGTGTGGTGGTGCATGCACGATGGTGACTCTGCATACACACGTATGCCTCCTGGGATTAAGTTAATGAAAACATGCATGGACAACATGAGAAAGAGGGCCACAGGTTGCCAACCTGATGTCCCCTCTCTGCTTCTTACTAACTAACCCCCCCCCACCCCCCAAAAAAAACTCAGTCCTCGACTCTCTCCGTCCCTCCCCCTTCCTGCAAAATCATGATGGACCATATGTGGCCTACTTAGAGAGAGAGAAGCGGTTCACTGGGAAATGTGTGACAAGCTATGTTCCTCGTAACTAGTAAATATTTTGGATGATTAGATTTCCATCATATAGCAACTGACCACATTAAACTACATGTCAGCGCATGTGAGGACGATCTGTTGTTGTTAGCTGGACAGGTGTCGGATATGAAATGTCAGGTGCAAATAGAGTTAATGGGAAAATTTTGCTTACAAACTGCACATGGTTTCATCTCAACACATACCAAAAACACAGGAGGAGGTGTATTTTCGGTATGTGTTTTAGGTATGTGCTGAAAGGAACAGATACCAAACCTATATGCGTTTACATTTTTCTTGTGACCCTTTCCATGGTCCTGACCAAAGTATCTGTGCACATATACAAACTCTAGCTCTAATTATATATAGAGCTAGTTATATTAATAAGATGTCACTTACAGTAAATATTAATGTATCAGTATTAACAGTGTGTAACGATATTATAATATAATAAACACTGATCTGCCACAACATTCAAACCAGTTTAAAGTCTTAATGCAGCTGACTGGTGATAATATATTAGTCACTGGTGACAGTGGGTTTCCTGTGGATTTCAAATTATATTCAGTAGTTGTACCTGAATAAAGAATCTGAGATATTCTCTCACCACTGCTCTATTTATACTGCACTCACACTATAATTTACAATGAAAGGATATCATAGAATATCCACTCTCTTACAACCTTCTCCCGGTTGTTTTCATGTGATCGAGTGCTACTCTTTAACGTGATGATGCGGCGCCTTGAGCTGTGACCCCACTGTGATATGTCAGCGCAGGAACCAGCAGCTGAAGCTGTCACCGTGCCATCTGCTAACACTCTGTCCTAAATGTTGGTTTCCAAGCAAAGCCAATCCCCCTCTAGACAAAATCCAGAGCCTGATACAGTCAGCTGCCTAAGTCTGACCATTCATGGGCAGACAAACAGTTTTCTGTCCAAATCAAATGTACCTCTACATATTAGACTGCTGTATAGTCCAGAGGGGTGAAACTTGCATGCTCCATATAAATGCAATCTCACAAAAAATAATCCTAATAATAATTTAAAAAAAGAAACTCAGAAGAGGAAAATACCATTTTCTTATTTCAAGCAATATAATCCTGCATGACTGTTGATCCCTGCAATACCATCCTCCTTCACCCCCCCCCTTCACTTCCTCCCCCTTTTCCCTCTGTGAGAGCTGATGGAGCAAACGGTCTCCCTTCCTCATATGCCACCTCTCACCTATGGCTCACATACACCACTGCAAGCTTTTCACAGGGTGAGGGTAGACTGTGGAAAGAGCAGAAGGACCCTTGTACCCAGTACACCACCCCCACCCCCACACCTCCCTCTAGCCTGCAGCCTCTGTTTATCATATTAGCCCATGCCCTTGAGCATTTTGCAGCCAGACTCATCCTTTGAACTAAGGAGAGAAAGCAGACTGGGGCCGACCATACCATAAATCATGTGGGTTTAAATTCTGACAGTGAATGTCCTTGTACTAAACCATTGCCAGGCTTCAGAGTGGAGCATCTTGATTGGCTGTCTTGGTAGGATTGTGCTCCAGCCATAGCCATCCCCATTCTGGCCTTTAGAGATATCAGGGGGAAAAAAATAACACAGTCCTTTATCGTTTTCCATTTGCCTCTAAAAAAAAAACAAAAAGAAAGACGGCAGCAATATATTTTCTGACGGAATCATGTGAATGCGAGAATCAGCCATGGAGAGCTGAGGGAGCGAGGATCAAATGACCCTGCACCATATGCGTCCACAAAGGCTTAATTACACAAGTGTATGACGAGCCATTGTTCAGAATAAGTGAGATACTTTGAGGTGTCATTACTAACTCCTATAATTAGAATTTTGCCGAAGAGCCAGTCGGTTGAGCAGAGTCACACTTGGAGGGGAACAGAAGAGAGGAGCAATTTCAGAGTCAGCCAGCTAAAGCTCTGAATGTCACGCTGGCCATGCTGACCTCCATGCTTCATCTCAACTGCAAATGAATGTCTTCACGACTGGTGGAGGGGGTGGAGGAGGTGTATTCCGTTCATGTAATGGATTAAAAGCTCATACCAAAAGTGATTGGAGCAAATCCTTAGACCTCATTAAGACAACCCTATGAGGTGACAGGAAGCAAATAAAGTCCTCGACCATATATGTAAACAAACAACCAAACAAGCATCATACACTCTGCTGCACGGCCCAAATTTATAAACCAAATATTTCCCCTCAACCAGGTATCAGGTGGAACACATGGCGAGAGAGCCACCGCCAACATTTATCATCCTGCCTCCTTCAAGTGGCCAGTAATATTATGTCATATTGCCCAGGAGAGCTGTTACATATACCAGCACTTAGTGAAATTGACAAGATCTTCAGTACAACGGCAGCGTGAAGAGACTTTCACTGAATGATTTTTTTTTTTTTCTTATAATGGGTGATAAAAATTCCACGTCACCGACAAGCTGTGATGTGTCAAAGTGGATCTTACCGTTATGCATAGACTGTCAGCGCAGTCACAAAGCGAGGGCTGTGGAGGGAGAGAGAGCAGAGGAGACAAAGGAATGAGGGACAGGCTCAGGAGGAGCGCTCCAGCCAAATTAATTAGGTCCAACACAATGGCTGTGTGGTCTAAATTATAAAATTCCTGTGTATTGACTGTCATACCTTGCTGAGCACGTGCAATCTTCTTTTGGCTCCTGTTGCAAAGGTCACTTTGAAATGAAATTTCTGCACTTTTGCCGACGTCTGACTTCAGGAAGAATCACGTCACATCTACCGCTTCCGATGTGCAGATCACTCAGGCATTTGGTGATGCTGCCATTTTCTCCGTCTGCCTGTCAGCACTGCAGAGTTCAAGCATCTATATCAGCCTCTGGACAACAGCAGAGAGAGCAAGATAATGAACGCAAAAACTGGCAAGGGACTGAATGAGGAACACACACACATACACATACACTGTACACAAATAAACATATAAACATACAACATACACAAAGGACTTGGTTAGCCCCTACATAGACAGATGATATATAATCCTACCACTGAATACAGTTATTTGAATCCATCATTTTGTGCACCAGGTTGTCATCGATGACTCCAAAGACTAAACAGGGATCCTGCAGAAAAAGAGCAGAGCAGAGCTGTTAGGTTTGTTTAAACTGGATTTTGAACGCTGCTTTCATTCAGCAGACAGGATACATTTGTCTGATGACTAAAATGCCCGTGTCATAGGCTTTTTTCCCGCAAGAAATAAAAGAAAAACGTATCTGAAATTGCTGAGAAAATATATCAGTGTGTATTTTTTTGCTGGTGTATGAAAACATGGGAAGAGCCTCACTACAAAATATTTTTTTTAACATCATAATGTCTGATATATTATTCTTTATATTCTTCCGCACAAACAGATGTTGTCACGGGTCACATCACCTGAGTTAATATTTAGGTCTATTAGGTCTTGGAGTTTCATTTTTGGGTGACAACACCTTCATCAGAGTTTAATTTATAACGTGACCTACTTAGCAGCTAGGCCTAACTGTGGTTCAGCAATGATTGTTGTCATGGCCAAATGAAAACCATGGTTAATGGTCAAAAACAAACAAACAAACAAAAAAAGACACGTGAACTTGACTCACTGAACTATAACATTTGGACTTTGCTGACTCGATGACTGCATGAAAATAGCTACTTCCACTTTTGCTCCTGACGGATAAGGCTGATAATTTCAGCAGTGGACGTTTGTCATTTGAATGCAAATACATGCATTGTTGGAGTATATGCTGAAAACCACAGTTGTTGAGAGGTGGTTGTATATCAGGTGTCTAATACAAGCCTGGCTCTATCTGTCTGTATCAGTTCCAGCAGCCATCTGTGAGGCTATAGTGTCTTTACATAACACAGAGGAAGCAGATGTTAATTTGTGTAAAGGGTGACTCGCTTTCATTAGCTCAAGTGGATCCGTCTGAGCTATTGTACCTTTGATGTTTGCTCCTTAGGTGCTTCGCAGGGAATCAGTTTGATTTGCCAAATGTTACAATATATGTGTTGCATGATGATTCAGAGCGTGTGTGCGCGCGTGTGTAACCACATAGCTCACAGCAGTGGATTTAATAGAAAGTTGCAGTTACGCAGCCGATTTCCCTCCAGCGAAAGAGAAAAGGAACTAGAGGGAGGAGAGGTAAATGTATTGTGTGTCATTGTGCGTGTGCCCTATATATGTAACTGTGTCTCTGTATGTGTGTATGTGTATGTGTGTGTGTGTGTTCTGTATGTGATAAGGAGGATGGGGGTGGGTAGGTGAGATGGTGTAGTAGGGAGGAGGTGAGGTGTGTGTGTGTGTGTGTGTTGGGGGGGGGGGGGGGACGGGGGGTGACGGGTGAGTGGTGGGAGTGTCTGTGGACAGGGAGAGTGGACTGTGGGTGTGTGTTTCTGAAGACACTAATAAGGAAACAGGAAGAGAGAACCTCTTTGTGCTTCCTCTCTAATCCAGACAGAGCTGGTGGGATTAATGAAGACAGTTAAATTTATATTCCATGATTGTCATGTGTCAGTCATTGTGACAGTGACAGTCATTGCACTGCCATGCTTCTGTTGCCTGGTACAGTTGGAGAAGAAGAGTGTCAGCAGTGCTGGTTGTTGATCTTGTAGACATACAGTTTTCCAGCTACCCCCCACCTCTTCATGTTTTCTATTTAACCAAATGATCAGCTGCAAGCACCATCCCCCCCATGTCCTTCTCCAATCATAGCTTAGCAACCGTAACTAGACACAGCAAGTTTGACTGTCTTGCATGGTGCTCCATTGATTCATTGTTTTTTTTCCCCTCTTTTGCATTGTTTAACGCTGAATGGTGGACGTGCCGAAAACGCAGCATCTCTGTGAGCATCCAGCAATTGAATATGTTTGTCTTTTCTCTCAAGCGGAGTGCTGAGATTGAAATGCACTGCAATTACAATCAAGTAAGCAAATCAGATCTTATATGTTGAGTTATATTTTTAATAATATCCGGATAAAGTGGCTCTCCACTGCAAGAAAAGAACCATGATTGCATTGCTTCCACATTAGGTATTGAGCATTAAATCACACAGCTGTCATTCATATTTGATATTTTACACACAGTCCAAAAAGATGAATCAGCCAGGATCAGTTATCAGTAGTTTTTGCTACATCGAATGACAAATGCAAGTGAGGTAAAGCGAAATCAAAAGAATTTTAAATGGGACATATGTTAACATAGTCATCTGTATTTCTGCTGGGCAAAGAAAAAATTAGGAATTTAATAATATGTATTGTGGAGCTTAGTTAATAGTAATTCTTTTTTAAAATTTAAAAATAATTACTATTTTGCTAGTGCTACATAAAGCAATACATTTTGCCTGCTGTCAATGCAGCAAAAAACGAGATTGTAAATACATGAAATGTAGTGCAGATGTGTTCCATTTTTTTCCAAGGCAGTTTTTTTAGTGGTTGCTCTGAGAGACAGTGTGACTAACTAGGTGGATCCAATCAGTGTGTGGAATGACCTCGGTGAAATGTCTTACACTACATGGAGGGAGTTGCTGAGCGAAATCAATAATTCCCACATAAGACAGAGCTCGCACTCAAAGAGATCCCACAGAGGTGAAATCCTCTCCCTAATCCCCTACCAAAAACTCAACTGGGGAAAAAAAGAGACAGAATTGGTTTTCCTCTGGTTCTGTGATGGTGGGTAGTTACTCGACTCTGAAGCTCCAAATAGGATTCTACACTGTCTCCATCTCTCTGTGTGCCCCCCCACCCACCCACCACCACTGTCACTATTCCTTCCCCCACCTACCTCTAAAGCCCCTAAATCACTCTGACTGTGGACAACCATACAGTTAATAAACCCACCAGCCAGCAGGGAAGCTCTGGCACTGTGTGTGTGCGTGTGTGTGTGTGTGACCCTGTATATCTATAAAAAGCAGTTAAAAACCCACATTTGGTGGAAAAAAATCCTCCTTTTACAACAGCTGTTTCCACAAACAGCTGTACACTGTAGGTGGAAATACACTTCTCAGTGAACACATTTCACATAAATTCATGTGAAGTGATGGAGACAGGATTCAGTGTTGTGATGCTCGATGATGATGAGGCATCAAAGCTGGAGATGTATTTAGGTGTGGATGTTCTGTGCCGTGTCACAGCGGAGAGGCTGGTTCTCACAGTTTGACATGCAGGTGCACACAAGTGCAGAGTTTCCTGCGGCAAACAGGCAGCTCTCTTGTCAGAGGGTTAGCGAGGCGTGACACGTAAAGACACACACACACACACACACACACACACACACACACACACGGATACCCTCATGGAGGAGCCGCCCACCACAGGACGGCGGATAAAAATATCACAAGTCCTATCAGGCAATTAAACAGGGGGCAGTGCAGTAGAGTGTGTTAGCTGCTTAATGGTTTTGGACGTCCTGCAGCCGCACCAGTGCCACTGGCCATAAGGGGGGGGACACAGACTACTGATGGACTGGGAAATTAAAGGGTGGAGGAAGCGGTTACAGTGGCAACAGTGAACAGTTCCCCTGTCACATGGTGGTGGTGGGGTCTAGGAAGATTTTGTGCATGTTCCAGAGTTGAAACTTTGAATTTACAGTAAGTAAGTTATATGAATGGACAAACGCCTGTGACAAGAATATAAGATAATAAAAATGTGAGGAACAAAGTGTGTTTGGCTTTTGACTTTTTTATGATCATATTTTATAGATTCTTAATTTGTGGGGTTATTAATTGTTAATTTCTTTGACAACGGCTTTATTGTTACTAACCAAAAAGTGTTTTGTGAAAAATCCTTTTTATTTTAACATTTTAAGTTTTAAAAGGTTTATTAATAATAATAATAATAATAATCAATGGGTCATTTATCAATGCCAACAACTGTCTTTTCAGTGTCTCATTTCATTTCAGCTCCACAGTGAAGGCATGTACCTCTCAGTGTAATACCTCATGTTGTTAAAGCTTGTTATAGGGGCCCGTTCTAATGTGTATGCTATCAAGCATTTACCCATGTGCTCTCCATCAAAACAGTCATCACCAGCTCTGACGATGCTGCTCTGTCCCCGAGTCCCCCATCAGATGTCCCCAAACAACCCTTTTACTGGTTACGATGAAACGTGCACCTCAGCAACACCCTTTCTATATGCAGACATCATTACACGCTTGCTGCTCCAACTCAGGATGTGCAGAACATTGCAGAGGTGATTAATCTGCACTCCATTATGGCCAGTGACATTATCAGCTGGGTGGTATCTATCCCATGTTGTGTCTCCTGCCATATCTACCACTCACCTCAGCAGGGGCTCTGTCATGGACTCCATATCGCCTCACACAATGTCAGCCAGCCGATACACAGTGGCACCATCGTGGACTTTTTTGGTTCTGTGTGCGAGAGAGACGGAGATACGCAAAAAATAAATAAAAACTGATATGGAGAGTACGTGTCCCATGATTCCCAGAATCAGGCTGCTATTAATGGAGGCAGATAGTAGTGGCGAGACAGCACTGATACAGCAGCTCTTCTATAGCACTCATACTGTAATAAACATTCACTACAAGAATAAAACCCTCTTCATATATGGTTTTATAAAACTCATTTACTTCTATTATGTTGAAGTCGCCTTAAAGTAAAACCTGGTATTATTACTTATTTGTATAATAAAGCTCATGCCACCATTGCATTAAATTTAGCAAGCAACTGTATTTAAATTTTGTTTAGAGTATATTGTATTGAGGAGAGGATTAGTTCACATTGCTCAGGGTATATATATATATATATACATATATACATATATATACTCTTGGCACCACTGACTGCCTGCTTATACTCAATCAGGTGCATACATGTACAGCACTGACTAGAATAAACATTAACAAGCTGATACCCAGCCTGGTGACATTTTGCCTAATGTCTTGTCCCTCTCTGTGATCGTTGGTGTGGCCACATTGTAGCATATGCAAACACAGTGACAAATATGGATTTGGCTGACAAAACCATGGCGTCATGTGGAAGGCGGGTTGAAATGAGGAACGGTAACTTGACGTGATAGCTATATGTGCGGCTGCATCACTCTCCTCCCAAACAGCACCAACACCAGATGAAGTCAGCTCTGGTCCAGCCTGCTCCTGCTCCTGCGCCACAGCTCAGCCTCCCAGTGTGTGTGTGTGTGTGTGTGTGTGTGCGTGTGTGTGTGTGTGTGTGTGTGTGTGTGTGTGTGTGTGCTGTGGACAAAGATAGGACTCTCAAAGGGCCTGCACAATGCCGCACGGCTCAAAGGCAGGCCTGCCTCCTGCCTGCTCCTCTATCTCCCTCTATCACACTTTTTTCTAAATGGGGGGAAAAAAATAACCCGGCCCACATCAGAACATGCTGTATTATTGACAAAATGACTTATTGCTCTCTGCTGCATGCCTCGCTCTCCCTGCCCGGATTCCTGAAGATCCCAGCCTCCCCTTGAAATGACTGGCACCTACTGGCCGCAGCCTCGCCCGTCACCCTTCCTCTGCACTGACCTTGAGACAGGGATGAAATGATCGCGCGCCCACGCGATTGCTGCGATACACTTCCTCTCCTTCCCACAAAAATGACTCCACAGCGAGATGGCTCTCACTTACGCTGACAGCTGGGGCAAAGGAGGGGGCTCTGCAAATCCACATCAATCAAAACAGGATTAGGGTTCCTCTCTATGGTCCTTTTTTTATTTCCCATTAACTTAAAGTTGCTGATGAAATCTGAACCCTTTCATTGTAACTAGGGTTGCAGAGCCCCAATGTAACTTGCTCTATGGTTAGTTGTTAATTAATTAATTGTGTATATATATACATATATATGTGTGTGTGTGTGTGTGTGTGTGCATTTCAAATCACAAGCTCCTCATATTGAAATGTTGTTTTTTCGAAATTTCTATTTTCTATTTTCTAAATTATGTGACAAAGGGCAACGGAGTCTTGGTCATGACTCTGTTGGTCATGTGACCCAGTGGCTGGCCGCCTTTGCATGTCTTGCTGGTATAGTGACGCAGGCAAGAGATGATGCATGAATTCTCAATCAAATAAAGACAGTGACAGGAGTGGAAGGCAATTATCCTGACCATGCTGAATTAATGAGGCGCCGGCTTCCTTCCGCATGCCGGGTTTCTGAATGACCCCACTCATCACCGCTCACTTTGGGAAGCCGTCCTTACTGCACACCTCCATCCTCAGGATAAGCTCAGCAGCCCGGGGACCCAAATCCCATGGTTCGCTACGCCCTTTAGCAACTCTTCAATAAAACTGCAAGACTGATCATTTTACAGGCACCTTCTCCTTGTGACCTTCAGTTTATAGAGAAGATGGCGGCTTGCAGCAGGAAATTTGGGTGTTTCCAGTGAAAAGCCGATACACAGAATACTGGGGTCCCATGCTTTCAGGTGACCCTGTCTTTAAGTCCTGGCCCCTGTCTCTGACCACCTGAGCTCCAGTCTCCTGGCAGCTGAGTCAGGCAGCACAGAACTAATTCGCTGCTCCACACCAATTCAAAATCTGGCTGCCCCGTTAGGTAACACATCATCCCTCACACTTACAACTCTTTTCTTAACACCTGTACCGCTGTCACCATGTGACTCCTGCCAGAGCTGCTGCACCCCCCACCCCCCTCCAAAAAAAGTTAAGGAAAAAAACAAAACATTACTTTGAGGTGGGCATTCCCATGGCAACGGGGTCTGTGGTATAGGCAGGAATATCAGGCCAGGCCCAAATGCCATTTGCATACAAATTGCCCAGCTGATACCTTGTTGTTATGACAACGGCACACAGCTCCCAGAATTCATTTGGAAGTGAAATAAAAAAAGAAGAAGAAGCAGCCATAGAGGAGAGTCTTCTTACTGTTTATAATGAAGACGTGGACGCTGACGCTGACGCCGCTTTTCCTGTCTGACTCCAACCTTCAGGAAGTACCTGCAGGAAACAAGAAGAAAAAAAAGTATTACATTTTCCAGGACTCTACTTTGTTGGACAAGATAATGAGTGACTCTGGGTAAAAAATGATAATAATATAAAATATGTTCTATTGCATCAAAATATGATGGAGTTGGGAACAGTTGGTGAATTATTGTCTTATTATTTAACAAGCCTGGTGTGAAAATCTTTTTTTCCCCTTTGCTAACTGATGCAGAAAATCCTTGTGACCTTTGGCAGATACTCCTCAAACTGCCTCAAACTGCTTACTTCTTGGTTCACTAGATTTCGCAAAAACCTTTATATAATTCCTCACAATGAGCCGTGCCAAATCCTCAGAGCTTCCCAAAAGACAGTCGACTCCATTGATGACATAGTGTCCTCTACTGGCAGCAACTGGTAGGGAGTTTCCACAGCCTCCTGCCAGGCTAAACGGATCACATGTAGCTCAAGGACAACTGAGCCGATGCTTTTCCATAGTCATCCTGGCTCAGCTTACTGGACAGTTAAATTGAACTGCAGTGGGCTCCATGAGTTTTCTGTGAACCTTGCAAATACCCATCCCTGCGCAGGAATCAGGTTTAATCATTGGCTTCTGTGCATCTGTCAAATCATCTCAGGGTAATCAGTGCAGAGACGAAGCTGCTCCTGGTCCCAACACTTGACCACTGACCAGTAGGGAGAGTACTGGTCAGTGGTCAAGTTGAACCCTCACCCCGGCCTGTACACATTAAACTGTGCTACTCAGTTTCACCTCTGCACCTTCATGATGGAAGAGAGCCCCAATGATCATCTTGTTACAGATTGTTAGAGCCAACTGGTGCAAACCACTTCAGCCTGGTTAAAAGGTCTGTATCAGCAACAACACAACAACACAGCAGTGCATATGTGTGTGTGTGTGTATGTGTGTGTGTGCGTCTTACACCCTATACCTCAGGGTGGCAGCAGGAGGAAGGTGACACATCCTACCTCCTCAGCATATAAATGCAGGCGCCTTCTTGCTGAGGTGCTGCAGGCACTAAGGCGTGACAGTTTAGCATGTTCCTTCTCCTGAATGTTCAACCTTCCCCAAGGTCACAACTCTCCACCAGCTCAGATCCTTACTAAGGCACCACGTGGCACAGTTGTCGCCTACCATCAAATTCAACATGGCAACCCGATGGGGACTTTGTGGTGCAGGGAAGATCAGCCACGACTTCAGTGTGGCCATGAAGACTCTGCCACCCGGAGATCACCAGGTACTCTGTCCAAACAAACTCTCTGCATCACCACTGTCACACAAGATGTATTCCTCACAGTCAACACAGCAGTATGTGTCTTTTTTTTTTCTTTTCACAGATCGCCGTCATTGCATCCAGGAGCTTGGAGCGTGCCAAAGATTTTGCCAAGAAGCATGGTATTCCCAAGGCTTATGGCAGCTACGAGGAGCTGGCCAACGAGCCAGGCATTGGTAAGTGAAGAGCAGGAACAGCCTGGTCATCGCACGCGCACACACACACACACACACAGAGGTGATGGTGTGTTGGTGTTACTGTTTGGATCGTGTATGTCCTCACAGATATTGTGTACCTGGGGGTGTTGCACACGGAGCACTGGCGGGTCGGGCTGCTGTTCCTCAACGCGGGAAAGAACGTGTTGTGTGAGAAACCCTTCGCTATGAACTCTGGACAGGTGAAGGAGCTCGTCGCTACCGCCAAGAAAAACAAGGTCTTCCTGATGGAGGTACCGTATGTTTTTTTTTAACTTAATTTACTGTGCAGTTAGTTGCTACACAGCGATACTCACATTCCTGTCATTGCTGGGAGTTTAGTCACAAGTCAAAAAGCCTGACGTCTGGGTATCGTCATGTCCTGTTTGACATCTGCACACATCTGCCATGTTACACGCACATGGATGGAAGAACTGTGGTCATAAACCGCAGCTCACGTAAAGCTCCAGCATCAACTGTTTCCTGTTGCAGCGGTGCTATGTTGTCACCCCTGTCCCTCGCAGGCCATCTGGTCCCGCTGTTTCCCTGTGCATGCCGAGGTGCGCAGGCTGCTGCTGGCAGAGGAAGCAGTAGGGGAGGTGAAGCTGGTAAAGGCCTACTTCGGCTCCCCCCAGCTCCACATCCCCCGCTCGGTGGAGAAGGAGCTGGGCGGAGGAGCACTGCTCGATATCGGGGTGTACTGCCTGCAGTTTGTCCTGATGGTGTTTAACGGCGAGAGGCCAGAGTCCATCCAGGCCACGGGGGTGCTGCTTGACTCAGGTATGATTCAGCACAGCGCTCACACAGCAGAGGTGGGACGCAGATTGATGCCATTAACCACACAGCGTGAATCGGTGATCACATGCTGGGCACTTGTGCTGCTCGCCGTTAAGAACAGATGAAAAGCAGACTCCCTCGTGTGACGGATGTGAAAATTAGACAGGAAGTCACATCCTCACATGAACTGTCCGTAAAGAAAAGGCCTCCTCTCTCAGAGAATCCCACACACAGATCTCCCAAATGACAGCATCATCCACATGTTCCTCGTCATCTTTCAGTGTAAAGATCACATGACTTGACACCTGACCTAAAGAACAATGACATGACCAGAAGACCTGCGACGACAGAAGCATCGTCATATTTAATTCACACATTTGTTGTTATTCTTTGAAATAATATTTGGCAGGAGTGGATGAATCGGTCGTGGTGGTGATGAAGTTCTCCAGGAACCGACTGGCTTTCTGTTCCTTTTCAATCGCTGCTCGACTTCCCAACGACGCCGTCATCAGTGGGACGAAGGGCTCCATCCAAGTATGCTGTCCTCGTCTTTTACATGAACCTTTAGACATAATTAGGAAATGACTAAGCCGTGCCAAGACTGAGATGGCCTCTAATTACTTTCACGTTTGGCTGAACGGTATTTTAAACAAAAAAATCTATGCTCATTGCAATCACATGATTTATGATTGTATAACACAAAGTGCATTTCCTTTACACCTGCCAGGTTCTGGGCCCCATGCACTGTCCTACCACACTGGTTGTGAATGGTAAGAGGACTGAGTACCCTCTGCCTGAGCCAGACCTCCCCCTGAATTTCACCAACAGCACAGGGCTCCGCTACGAGGCAGAGGAAGTGAGGCAGTGCCTGCTTCAGGGTAGGTCATGATCAAATGAACGGTTTGTGCTTTTTTATCAAATAGATATAATTAGCTATCAGACTGAACCACTGTTGAACAGGTGAGTTTGAAACCATTACCGTACTGGAGCTTGTCACCAGCGTGTAGATGAACCCTCATGCACAGATGCACTCATCACATGTAGTACTACACTCCTGCTGGGTTCGCTTTGCATGTTCATTTACATAATCTTTACATCCCTGCTTTGATAATTTATGCTTCCATTGTGAGCGCCTGCATAATTAAACTGGTGATATGAAGAAGAAGTGTCTTTCTGTCACTCTGATTTTCCTGGTTTACTCACCCACAGGACTTCAGGAGAGCCCCCGGATGCCTCTGGCAGAGTCTGTCCTACTGACGGAGATCATGGATGAAATCAGGAAGCAGGTGGGAGTTGTCTTCAGCCAGGACAGCGAGGAACATCACCCCAAAGCCAAGCTGTTTCACCTGACCTAAACCTACTCAGGTGGAACAGCCGGAGCTGCTCGCCGCTTGCTCCAGTTCCTTGTGACAACACTAAAAGGAACCGTGTGACAAGAAACACGCAGTTTTAAACATCTGTTTGATTATCAAATAAATCACAGTGTAAACAAACACAACTGCGTTGTGTGTCAGCCTCCTGTAATCAAGTCCTAGGTCTATAGGTTTATAGACAAACCCAGCTGTCACTGTGAGGCCAGTGATTGATAGATGCAATAAAGGACTGATGGTGGAAGCCATGTTTTGTTTTCAGCATCATCTGACGGATAGGAGAAGAGACAAGTGTTGTCTCTTCTCCTGGACTACAAATAGATTCATGTGTTTTTCTATGGGACAACTCATAGGCACATGACACCAAACCATATCTGATAATATACACATGGCACCACGTTGCATTATACTACTCTGTATTATTAAAGGCCGCGGCAGAACACACTAGACCGCAATATCCAAAAACATCACAACACCACAACACATCACATTCCACAGGACCCATTCCAAATTCATGCTCTCTGAGCAAAACTAGGTGTAGCAGCATCTGCTTTCAATAGGGGGCAGAGACAGGCCTCTATGAGTCAGCACAGCTCATTTATGGGCTCACCGAACTCCTAATACCGGTGGGCTGTCTCATTATACACATCACAGCCCAGGAACACAGAAGACGAAGAAACAGATCCATTTTTGACCTAAACATTTGCATCCTTATTTCTTTCTCTACCCAGCCCACCGTGCATTTTTTGTGCAACAACTTAATCAAATCTACTGAGTATAAACATAAATAAATGGACAATGAAGAATTAGCATTTGGTAAATATCACCCGTGAGAAATGCAGACACACAAACCAGAACCGCAACTACATGTCACTTTTTCCTTCTCCTAAGCAACTAGTTGGACTGGCTGATGACCCTTTGACCTTGACTCACTGTGGGTGTTGATGACATTTGCATGAAAAAAAACACTATCCTACATTTATAGATATTAAGCAACATCTGCATATACAATACACAATAATATAGCAACGCACACTGTCTGGTAAATAAAACTGACTTGAATCTTGACAAACCCAGAATGTAATAGATGGTAACAAGTACCGTGTCTCCACCGTGTGGCAAAAACGAGACGGTGTCGCTATTAAGGCAGACGGATTGTGTCACTTCCGTGTTTAAAATGGCAACACGGTGGGGGATCTGCAGCGCCGGGGCGATCAGTCATGATTTCACCGTGGCCCTGAAGACTCTGTCTGCTGAAGATCACCAGGTATGAGCAGTATGACCGTGTTAACACGCGACAACATGTAAATGACCAGGAAGTCAAATGCAAAGGAGTCAGCAAGGACTCCTGTCCGCACAGAGCGCCTGTGTGAGCGCGTGCTGTCCTGTGCTTGTATGCTGTGTAAACATAGACAGTATATATACAGACCCTTTCCAAAAAATTAGAATATCATGGAAAAGTTGTTTAATATATTCTAATATATTAAATATATACTCTAATTTTGATATTCTAATTTTTCAAAGTAATCTGGGCTTCCATAACTCCCAGGCAATGTCACAGGCTGATCGCCTCAATGCCACATCGCATTGAGGCAGTAATTAATGCAGAGGGATTCCCAACCAAGTACTGAAGATATCGTTTTGAAAGTACCATATTTTCATTGAATGGTGATTTCTTCACAGTATTCAAATTTTTTGAATTCCTGTTTTCGTGGGTTTTATGAGCTGGAAACCCAAATAATGTAAAAATAAACAAATAAACAAGTATGAGGGTTAATGTAATGTCACGTGTTGTAATAGAATAAGATATTAGAATAAATAATAATGGAGAACTGTGTTCACAGGTTGTGGCTGTGGCAGCTCGTAAGATAGATGATGCACAGGAGTTTGCCAAAAAGCACAGCATCCCCCGGGCATACGGCAGCTACGAGGAGCTGGCCAAAGACCCAGACATCGGTCAGTCAGTCTTGGTTCAAATTAAACTGCCTATATGAATATGTATTTTAATGCTATGTGCCACCAGATGTGTCTGGTGTACTGCTTCAGACGTCGACACAATAAACACCAGCGTTCTGGTGAATCTATTCTGATTCCCATTTGTTTCACTGTCTTCCTACACTCTGCTCTCTGGTATATGTGTGTTTGTGTGTGTGTGTGTGTGTGTGTGTGTGTGTGTGTGTGTGTGTACAGATGTGGTGTATGTTGGAGTTATCCATCCTTACCATCGGAGAACTTGTCTGATCTTCACCAATGCCAAGAAGAACGTGCTGTGTGAGAAGCCACTGGCCATGAACAGCAAGGAGGTGCAGGAGATCCTGGCCTCTGCCAAGGAGAATGACGTCTTCTTGATGGAGGTTCGGTCGGAGCAGATCAGAACACCTGGAAAACATCAGTATTCTTCACAGCTTTAATTTCCTCCTCTAGATGTTTTAGCAGCAAAATCAGTACAATTCCAGGATGATGGGGCTCAAAGCCCATCAAAGGATTTACATATTTAAAAGATGATTCTATCAGAAAGTATGTTTGTCATATTTTGCATCAGTGCAAGGTTTGTCAATAGTTTTAAGTATAGTTTAAATTCATTATTTAGATTTTCTAAATGCAAACATTCCATTTTAAATTTAAGGCTATAAACAGCAGTCATTTGGCAAGATTTATATCAGTCTGTGGAGACAAAGGAAATCTGTAGATGATACATAAACCTTTGGGTCATTCCAGTTTACTTTGAAGGATCAAGCCTTACAAACATAGTGAAGTAGCAACAATGTTCTCCAGTCACTAAGTAAGTCAAAACCCTTACTTACATTCTTATGGTGCGACTGTGTCCTGTTCTTTGCTCCAGGCTGTCTGGACCCGCTTTTTCCCAGCCTCTGTGGAGATAAGAAGGCTCCTTGCCGAGGGGGAGGTGGGGGAGGTCAGGATGGTGAGATCAGAGTTTGGTGCCCAACTGTGCCATATACCAAGATCAGTTGAGAAGGAGCTGGGTGGAGGAGCATTACTCGACCTTGGCATCTTCTGCCTGCAGTTTATATCTATGGTGTATAATGGAGAGAAGCCAGAGAGTATACAAGCCACAGGGGTCTGCTATGAGACAGGTAAGCAAAAACAAGACCGGGCGGTCTCACAGGTATTGTTTACACAGAGGTTTCAGTATTTTGTTGTAAAATTATTACTGTGACTTTTGTGCCGGTATACTCGTGTGCAGATAGATACCTTCTAAACAAGGGAGTGTACATGTATGATAAGACTCTTATCTCTAGCATTTATTTTAGGTCAAGCAGTACAGTAAAAGTGTGTTACAGTAAGTCGAGAGAGAATCATTCAGGTCATGTGGTATCCATGTGCTGTGCAAAGGAAACAGGACATGTTAAAGGTTCTTGAGAATGTTTCACCAAGACTCTGGAAAACACTGCAATAATCATTTATGTTATATATGTATGTTTTTAAATATGTTCCAGGAGTAGATGAGACTGTGGTTGTCACACTCAAGTACCCCAAGAACAGACTGGCTGTGTTCACTTGCTCTTCAGCCATACAGCTGCTCAATGATGCCGTTATTGTAGGAACAAAGGGCACGATCAGGGTAGGTCATCACCGCAGGGCCACATGAGTCGACCTTGAACAAAAGTCTTCACTGAAGTAATAGAGAATAAGTTAGGAAGGTGTTTGTCTAAAAAGTTACACAGTTGAATTACACATTTTACCTGTGTTGCTCTAATGAGATCTGTCGTTGATTTTGCTTTTGCATACCAATAGGTCCCACCGCACATGTGGTGTCCCACATCGTTAGTGGTAAGTGGGAAGGAGAGTCAGTATCCACTGCCTGAGCCATGTTTGCCTCTCAACTGTATCAACAGTACGGGGATGCGTTATGAAGCAGAGGAAGTTCGACAGTGTTTGCTGAAAGGTACAGTGATGTTGGATTCAGAAAATTTTACTTTGTATCCGAAGCGATGGAGAATTTAATTTGTTAACTAATGAAGCACATCTTTGAATGGATTTACGAAGTTTTAAGCATGATACTTGTTATACACAATATCAACACAGGGTGGCATCAAACACATAAACCATTAATGGCCATCAAAAGTACATTTCTCACACTTTGTTTCCTCCATGTAGGGCTGAAGCAGAGTGTAGTTATGCCTCACGCTGACTCACTGTTGCTGGCTGAACTGGAGGATGAGATACGGAGGCAGGTGGGGGTGGTGTACGACCAGGACTGCCAGTAAATGTTTAACATCTACACAGTACACAGACTTTGACCTCCAGAGTGTAAAAAAGGATAATTTGCTCTTATTGATCAGAGACAACTTTACATTCAAGCAACACTAGTAATGTAAGTTTGACAATGAATAAAGTTTTTGAACAACAACTTTGAGTGTGGTTGGCTGCATTACAGTTAATGTCTTAATTAAGATGCTTAACATACTAATCAGAGCATCACTAAAAACCGTGAAGCTTTGATTATTTGTAAAAAAAAAATTCAATGTCATTTCATGGCTTTGCTTAAGTTTAGCCTCGCCACCATTTTTCAGCTGAAATGTCCTGCAGAGTAAATATGTGGTTATTTGCAGTTTTACAAAACATTTGCGAGGCAGAGTTACGATAAGTGATCATCTCTTTTATTAATGGGAATCCAGTCTTGTAGGACAGCTCAGTACCCCAAATCAACATTATAATACCCATCTACAATTGGTTAGTTCTTACACACTTGCATTACAATCAAAAGCATGAAGACAGCTACAGCAGGTCACTGATGTGTACAAAGACTAGCAAATGGGTTCTACCTTTCACCCACTTGGACTCAGAGGGACCAGGCTTCATCCCTGCTGCAGTCCCCTGTGAATAAACTCTAAAAGTGCTTTTTCATGTTCGTCAACTGTATTGATTAATTAAGTGCTGACTTATATATGCCCCAAAATGCTAAGAAATGTTGAGGTTTTACATATCCAATAAGACAACTACAGCAACTAGCTCAAACACTTCTGAAGAGGACATCCAAAACTAACGTTTCTTTATAGCCTGACAAAATATAAGTAGTATTGGATGTCCCAAAACAAGACAACCATTCACAAACGTATAATAGAGAAATGTAACATTGTCTGGAGTAGTTCAGGAGTGCAACACTTACACATACACTTAAATACAGTAAAGCCGGCATTTAGGAGAGGACACTTCAGACAGCTAGCAAATACGTGTGCATCTATTTGGAGTGGTGGAGCTGAGGCTGCACTGTAGGGGGAGCCCTTTGATTTCGATGTCACAAGTTTGTTCTTTTGGGCGGAAGAACATTGTGATTAATATAATGTATAAGTAGTCAAGGTGCTCTGTTACGATAAGTCTGCCCCAGCACCAACTCCAATTAAACAGGAGCCAGTATGCGCATGCACACAAACCAGGATTCACTCACTCCTGGACAGGTTGACTTGTAATGAATAAATACAGCAGTTTCTGGATAATCTGAGGTCCCAAAGACTGGTCTGATTAAGAGAATATGAGTGAAAGGAATGAAGATATAAATGGAATTGTACTGAAGGCTATACTATATTTTTCATTTTTGCCGATGTGATAAATTGATCAGACGGTGAAATCTGATCCTGGACTGTGGGATGTGCAAGGCTGTGAGTTTGAGTGGAGTGTGTGGAGCTGTGAAAAACAGATAAAGTGAAGGAAGAAAGCAGAGCAGCCTCTCTGGCTGTTTAGGCCACCAGAACCACACGCATTGTGTTGGTGTAACCAGAGCCTGGGCGCCAGCCGGTCAACACGATGACAACGTCTCCCTCTTTGAAGAAGCGGCGGGCTTTGCCTAAAACATTCAACATAAAATATGTAACCATATATTTGCAGTTTTGGTCAATGTCAAGATTTTGAATGTAATCAGAAACTGTTTTTCATCTAATAATAAGATCTCATCTATTAAGTTACCACCTGCACAAAGTGCATGCCAGCTTGTTCCTGCGCAATAACAACTGTGTAACATGCTAAAAGCAAGAAACCAAATCTTACCCATGTCCATAGCAAAGTTGACACGCATGTCAACATCCTCTGCCCACACATCATGGGCAGGCTTAGTGTAGAGGACAGGGAAGATGCCACGGTACAGGTGAGCTTGACGGGCTGTCTGGGCATTACGGGTCACAGCAATGATGGGAGCACGAGGCCTGTACCTCGAGATCAGGTGGGCAGACCTGCACATTGGCACAGACGCACTATGGTGAGCATATTTTTGAGCATTTTCCCTTTAATGCAGTTATTACAAATGTAAGACCAAATAACTGATAATTACAAATGGCAATGAATTCCCCACTAACACACTAAATCATGCTTATGTCAATTAACGACAAAGTCAGTTTAATCAGTTAGTTTTAAGAGTTAGCATGGGTTCTGTTCCCATGGCAACATGCTGAATAAGTTTCCATACAAAAATAAATACCAAACTAAAAATACTGAAATAATTGTTTAGAATAATACATTTCATGATTGTTTATCAGATTAACCTTGTAGGTATTATACAATTTAATGCAGTGTGATCAGTGGTGCTTTACTCCATTAAAGGTGAGGTAAACAGTTTTCTCTCGTACAGTTAGTCTGGGAGGGAGATGGACATCTCTGAATCCAAAGGATTGATTTACATGGCAATGGTCATAAACAGTATTTTTTTAATGGTACATTAATCAGTCAATGCCAAATTGCTTGTCTCAATTTTAAAAAGGTTGAGTTGTTGTAGTCTGACATTTGCCACGAAACAACAGGATGACACCCCCAAATGTCATTCTTTCGCATTCCAGTACCCAACCCTATTTAACAGCCCATGCGCACACACACACACACACACACACAGAATCACAAACAGTATATGAAGGGAAAGGGAATCATGAACGCACATTAGTTGCTGGCGATTTTGTTGCAAGGTCTTGCATTTGTACAGCAACAACTTACCTTTGGGACCAGGCTCTGTTCACCTCTACCCTTCTCTTTCTTACCTCCCAGTCTTGGTGAGAACAATGATGGCACTAGCGCAGCATTTGAAGGATGACTCAACAGCTCCCACGGCTACAGCCTCTGAAGGGTCTCTGCTCAGTTGGGAGTGTCTCCTTAGCTCCTCAAACAGCTGTCTGTGGAAGGTGGCTGCCTCGGCCTCTCTTGCTATCTGAGGCCCAACGGGACCATATAGTGAGGGAGGTAAGGAAGCAAGTAAGGAAGGAAACATGGGGGTTGGGGAGGGGGGTTACTCTCAATCACACCACCACTACAGCAGCTGAGAGTGACTGGCAAATGCTGAGGTAGACTCCTGGTTAGGTTTAGTTAAAGAGCAAATGATTGGCTGATGGTTCATTAAAGCATTACAGCAAATGGGGAGAGGCTGAAAAACCTCAGTCAAGGAGATATTTGTCAAATTGGTGGTAAGTTCTGCCTTTTAATATTTCTTTCAAAAATATTTCAAACTAGCTGTCTGCCAAGGTATTTGCCAGGCTCACCCAGTTAGCTTGTCAGTCAGTCCCTGTCTGTCCCTACTCTCCCTCTCAGACTCGTTGACATCTGAGATCAGCGTCCTCCTTGACCTTCCAGGATTAGATAACCTGCCTACCTTCCAGAGCCTGTGAGCACAATGATTGCAGAGGCTAAGCTCTTAAAGGAGGCCTCAACAGCGCCAATCGCAATTGCCTCCGCGGTGTCTTTGCAGTGTGGCGTGGAACGACGCAGGTCCTCAAACACCTGCCGGTGGAACATGGCCGCCTCCGCTTCACGTGCAATCTGGCACAAGTAAAGGCCAAAATGCATCAAGCAAAGGCATTTGCACGCCAGACACATGCAGGTGCACAATGTGAATCATGTGTCCATAAAAGGACAGGATCATAGAAAAGAGAGAAAGACCATGTGAGAGACAAGAACAAAAGTTTGAGGTTAAGTGAAGGAACAGAGGTAAATAACGGGGTGGACAGTCAATAGAAAAGTTTAGGTATAAAGTTAACAATGGGGGCGTGGGGTGAAGGTCAACATTAAAAACATATCCAAGATTTAGATGCTGTACAATTTTTAAAAAACCTTGGTTACATACTAGAAGAGAAGACCACTAATGTATCTTAAAATTTGTGACATATTGACGCTGAAGGTAACGTAAAATTAATGTTCAATGACACACATAAGAATTCAAAATGACAATTATTATTCTGTTGCAATACTTTTTGGAGCTTATTTATACAAAATTAGATTTAGTCTATTAAAATAAAAATTATAAAATGAATTACAAAACTATAACGCCTGACTGGAGTGAACTGGAAGTTGGAAAAAACAAGCAGGAGATGAGATACAATCGAGGAATTCAGAAGTACAAAAGACAAAGATAAACCTATGGTTATGGGTTGTTTTTTCTTATGTGTACATACATGTGTTTAAGGGAAAACCTTTTAACAAGCTAAAGGCTGCAGGACTGCTGAGTCATTCCTGCATCAGCAGTGCAAATGGAGGAGGACAGCAATGTTGGTTAGCCAAAAAGACATGCAATAAAGCATAGCCAGAATTATCCATCAATAAGAACTGCATACCTCATGTTGTGATTCTAATGAAAATGTTCACCAAAAATGTTAATAATACTCTGAAAATTGTGTTTTACTTGTGTCTGTCCCTGACTAAATAACAGTGAAAGAAATGCTGTTCCTGCTCCCTGTTCACCAGGTACTCAAGAATACAAGTGTATGATGTACACAGGGTGAGACTGTTTGTTACATAAACCCTTGTTGAAAAAACATGCCACATGAATTTGGGAAAAATCATAGCAAGAAATCATAACAAGAAATGGTAAAGAGGAGCAGGCACAGTTACTTTGTTAGATGAAGAGGTGCAGGCAACAGGCATGTATTTCACTTCAGGCGGGCTCAACAACATAAAGGTATTCAACACTTTTACTTCACTTCTTATTGTACGAAAATGTACATGAATGAGGCTTTACTATGTATCATCATCTTGAACTTTATTCATATTTCTTAATGGTGAATAGTAGTTTGATGATTATTATTTGAATTCCAAAATGACTGGATAAATTAATAAATGCAATGCATTTCCAGCCTGACATTCCAAACAAAATACTACATAATTGGAAAACTGAATGGAATAAATGAATAATGAATGAATAAACTCAGGCAATAACCTAGATGTAAATTTTTCTGTAGCTACATTTTTACTTTAAAAAATTACAATTGTGCAATATTTTGTAAATTAATTAAACATGTTTTAATTTCTCTAATCAAATAGTTAATTTGTTTAATATTTAATTAAATTACATCACTACGTGTTTTCCCCCTAAATATTTGCGATTGATTAATGTACATGTACTCACCATGTGCTGTGTGCGTACTGCCTCCAGGGGGTACTCTCCCTTTGCGGTCTCTCCACTCAGCATAATACAGTCGGCCCCATCCAAAACAGCATTGGCTACATCACTGCCCTCAGCACGGGTTGGTCTGGGCTTCTTGATCATGCTCTCCAACATCTGGATGGTAATTATAGAAAAAGGCCGACATAAATTAAATTAGTTTTCCTTGTGGGACAAAACGAAAAGGAGAACGATAGAATGTTTCCTTTTGTTGCCATTTTCTGACCTGAGTGGCACATGTGATTGGTTTGCCAGCTCTGTTGCAGCGACCAATCATCATCTTTTGGGCTAGGAAGACCTTTTCTGTAGGGATCTCGATACCCAAGTCACCACGGGCAACCATAATGCCATCACTGGCCTCCATGATCTCATCAAATCTGCAAAACAGATATACTATTACAACCAAGTCCAATCCAACCTAAGTTAGACAATAGTACATGCATATATTACCCCCACCCCACACCCAAAAATGCAATTACAGCAAAAATATAACAGGATGAAAACAAAACATGATCAAACACCACATGAAATGCTAAAATTTCAACTGCATACACACCTGCGTACACCCTCATGGTTCTCCAGTTTGCTAATGATCTTAATGTCTTTGCCTTTCTCTCCCAGCACTGCCCTGACAGCATGAACATCTGCTGCTTTGCGAATGAAGGAAGCAAAGACCATGTCAACTCCCTGCTCTACACCAAACAGCAGATCCTCAATGTCCTTGTCTGAAACGGCGGGCAGGTCCACAGCAGCACCAGGGAGGTTTACTCCTTTCTTACTGCCCAGGGTGCCACCGTTTTCAATCTCACAGATGAGGAAATCAGAGCCTGGAGAAAAAGAAAAATAATGGTGAGCTTCAGACTTCCTTGTGGGTATTTGGGGAACAGTTTTCTAAACCTTCTGACATAGGAAATTTTATGAGGCTACACATATTTACTGTATGTTTACGCCTCACCCATCTCCTTAATCTGCAGGGAAATAAGTCCATCGTCGATGTAGATCTTGCTGCCAATTTCCACCACTTTGGTAATATTCTTGTAGTCAAGCCAAAGCATCTCATCACTGCAGTTGTCCTGGTAGGCATCATCCAAAGTAATCTTGATCATCTTGCCTTTAATCAGCTCCACCTCAGCTGTACCACTCTGTCACACAGACATAGTTTTATATTCTTACTGGTCAGCTTCATACAAAACAGCACTTTTGAAAATTGACATTACTGAGTCATTTGAAAAGTATATTTTTGGTGCTGAGAGAGGACAGAAACTCACTCCTTTGATAAGGCCAGTCCTGATCTCTGGGCCTTTGGTGTCCAGAGCAATGCCAATAGGCCTGTAATGAATACTGCCAGGCTCAAAGCTCTCACATGCTTCACGTACGTTTTTGATGGTGCCTTCATGATACTAAAGAAAGAGAGATCATTGCAATATAGCATCACCTTGCTGATTTAATACCTGGTCACAAAAAGAGTTACTGATTTTGTTTAAACCTGACCTCTGAACTCATTCTATTCCATCTTTTGCCCTTAGCACACAAATTAGAATGATCCAAATCACAATTTGGAAATGGGTTTGGTTTAAGATTTATTGTAATTTATCATGAGTCACCGTCAGCATCAATAGATTGCATATCTTTCCACCACTACCTTGTTAGTCATTAAAGGGATTTCTCTTAAATGACTGACAAAGTGTCACCAAGCAGAGTAACTGAAAACCTTTATATTAAAATATCTTTGCAAAATAAATGTCATTCAATCAAATCCTTAAGTCAAACCCACGATATTCATATATATGCATGTATAACATCTTGACTGTTTGTTTGATTACTTTTATATCACTAATGCTCAAAAAGAAAAGTTCTATGTGAAAGGTTTACAGAAACAAACCCAATTTGACTCTGGAAACACTGCTGTTAGGGTGCAGTGAGAACTACTTTAATAACACTTTTTAGAACTTCAGTGAAGTCTGCCTGACCATCTCTACCCAGAAATGCAGGCTAATGGACACACAACATATTTGTGACTTTGACGACAGCCGTCTGCTGTACATGGCTTATGCTGTCCACCTGGGAAACTAGAGCTTTCAGTAATAACTTAAATGGCAGTTAATCATGCTGACTGTCTTTCACATTGGAAATACCCTGAACCACACCCAACCTACTTTACTTCAATTTCTATCAAAGTTCAGTTACAAAGATCCAGTCATTTCTCCTTTTGGTCATTATTAATGTTGTTTTAAGAATGGAACTTCCTGGATTTGCAAAACACAATTTTCTTTGAGAGTTGATTCTTTGTCACCTTTAATGTGCATTTGTTATATATTTGAAGTTTTTCAATCCATAAGTCTAAATAAATACATGCGCACCTATTTTCAATCAACAAAATAATGCAGAAAAGAATGAATAGTTAAAACTGCTTTAAATGGACTCTTTATTCATATTTGGCATATGGTCTGATCAGTAAAAATAACTTGATAGTTAATTAGCTAAGTAGTTCCTGACTGACTTGACCTTCTTATGACACTTGCCGTTGTCTTGCTTTTAAGTGCCAGGCTGATTGCAGTTCACAAAGAATTGCGTGCTTATTCACTGTTGCCATTGTTGATTATCTATTTTCAACATCTTTCTTTTATGCAAGTTACCAAACATGTCTAAAGAAAGAATGACAAGAAAGAGTGAATATTGCCACGGCAACAAACCAATCAATCGTATTCTACGATAAAGCACAGGACCATGTTTTTTTGTTTGCCCAGTTTAAACGTGACTTGGCAGTCTAACCGGTTATCTGTACCTGGCCGTTTCATTTACACAGCAGACAGAGTGTGTAAAGACCCACCTCATGTGTTCCATGTGAGAAGTTCAAGCGAGCAATGTTCATTCCAGACTTGATCATCTCCTTCAGTATTTCCACAGAGCGAGAGGCTGGTCCTGTAGGCAGCAAATGAAAGACAAGAATTGAAATTATGATCATTTGGTTCTTCTGTTGATAGATAGATAAACATACTTTATTAAACTTAATGAGAATTAAGCACATTTCAAATCAACACCCATATTAAAATAATTTATATTAGGTGTACTACATTTCTCTAATCTGCTGTCAATGTGTCCCCATGAGAAATTCACTGGTACAGTGTCACAGTGAAAAGCTTTATGTGGGAATCTAAGTTTTTTGTCTTTAAACATCTAGACCAACAATGTAAACCAACCAATGGTGCAGATGATGCCCGTGTTGCGTGCAGTGGTGGGCTCAGAGTCGATATCCAGCAGGCACAGGTGTTCAAGGAAGGTGTCGGCCATGGCAGCATTGAGCTGCTGGGTCTGGATGAAGGCAGAGCCCATGTCTAGAGACTTTGACTGAGGCATGGTGAGCAGCGGTGTAACTGGAGAAGTCCTGCAACAAAAAATTGGAGAAAAGTTAAGTTTATTTAGCCAATAGAGTGAATTAAAGCAAGTGTTTTTGTCTCTGGTCATCAGGTGGATTAAACCTTTGATGCTTAGAGAATAGTTATTTTCACTCGAGTTTGCAAAATAGAGTGTGATTAAACGGGACTTAAATTGCAGCTGTGAAAACACAAATTAAGAACCATTCCGGCTGTGAGTCATTAGCAACGTACTGTACCGGACCCTGCTTTCTAATGGAGCTTGGGGGGATGAGGGGAACTCAACAGTGGCTATGGGAATCGGTTAATGAATTATGTTGGTTGCAGATGTTCATGTGTGGTACAACCAGGTTTAATGGCTATTGTAATTCTGTTCTGTTTAAACTTTTTCTCATCTCATATGAGTTGAAGACAATTACAATTAAGCCTCTGAACCATAGCCACTGTAAAAAAAAAACTGCTATTAGTGTGTGAGAACAGTCCTCACATTCTGTTCCCTTCACCCACTCGTTGAATCACCCATGACAACGACACCACAACACAGTGCATCTACACAGCTAGAAATGCCACACTTCCATCTTGATGATTTTTATCACCCAAGGTTAGCCAGTAGCATAAAATAATAAAAAGAAATAAACAAAAAAAAATACAGTCAGTGGTGTGTCTGGATGTACATCTTGTCAAGACATTCTTTTCTCCCTTGGTCTGATAATGTGAATATCAGGGACAAGAATAAACCTGCCATCAAAGCATGTTTCAACAAACGGCATTAAAAAGAGTGTATCTGAACACTGCGTTTCTCTCCTGGCTGTGGCTGCTTAGGTTACATAAGTGCACCAGACCTGAGGTAGAAAATGCCTGACTAAAGATGTTTTAAGAAAAAATGAGAAAGAAATGCAAAACAAACAAAAAAAAAACTGAAACTGAAATTGCATCAATGTGATGGGACTTAGAAGCAGACTTTAGAGGATGAAGAAATGGGGTGAAGGGCAGATTTTTTTTGCAGATGAAAACTGTGGGTGGTGCCCTCTGCAACTGAGGGCACATACACAGTTCTTTACAAAGTGAAGGAAAATGTGTTGCATCCTCTTACTCATTACATCCTTAATATAAATAAGCTGTTATACCATGAAGCTGCTTCAACAGGAGACACTGACTAATGATGTAACACTGGAGTCAATGGGGCAGACCACTGGCAGACCAGTGCTGTACGTGAGCACTGTCACATCTCTTTTACTGCAACAAACAACCATGAAAAGGCTGGAGACTGACATCAGAGTGGGTTGAACCATAGACAAATACTGCAGAGGGGGGAAAAGACTTTGGAATAATGTCAGTTACTGTTTCAGTATGTTGATTTTCTAATTTCCTGTTTAATTTGTTAACCTTTTTACAATGGGCCTTTTTGAATTATACTTCAATTATAATTATACTTAACACGTTCATACTATATTAGCTTGACTTCAAAATATTCATGCGAATAATAAAATGCCAGAAGTGCACCAGCTTCACCAGCTTCAGTTGAATGTAATTCTCAAAAGACATTGCAAAACTGACAGTTGCAATTGCAAAACAAAAAAAGCACAGTTGTCTTAGAGGAAAAGTAACAGGGTAGGTTTTAGGCAGCACTCCTGAAAAGCTTTTTGTACGTTGTTGCAAATCTAGAATACAAATTATGTCCAACCTGCGCAATCCACAAACCTTGCTGTCTGTGTGTATGAGCCATATTGACCAAGCTGATAGGTTTCCTCTGAAGATGACAAATGTGGCTAATAATGCTTTAATGTACAAAACTTTCCTTTGGGGCCGTGACGACCTCACACTACACTACACACCCCATGAATGCATGATGTATGCATTATGTATGTATTACTACCACAACTGGAGAATCAGGAATCGGAAGAGGAATTGTCAGCCTATGCAGCACGACAGTTTTTGACGCGATTAACCTGCATGATCTACCAGAGCGATTCACTTACACCGGACATCAGCAGAATCCTAGGTTCTCATCGTTGTCAATGAAAGGGGTCCATTTTCAGCAGCAAACAAGTCAACGCCTAATCTGTGTTTTTAAATATGTTGTGATGTCATGTTTTGGAAATTAAAGATTAAATACTAGTATTGTCTAGAATTTCAAGTATCTAAGCGACAAACGAAAGACATATCAGAAAGACAGACAAAGACTAATCCTCACTTAGTGCTAATTTGTGATCTGCAGATGATAGAATTGAGCAAAAAACGTCTCAGAACAGAGCAACTAACTGCTAGACAAGCACAGTTTATCAGGCCAACAGCAGCCATACTAAGACCTGACACAGATGCAGGCACAGGGCCAACTTTAGAGCTGCCAGCTAGTAATCCTCTCCAATCCCTTCCCAACGCACCTATCTCTGTAACAAACAAAGTGTATGTAAACATACTCTCAGGGACCATCTCTATGAAATATGCCTGTTCATTCATTCATTAGCAGTGGCAGTAGCTTTCAGGTCAGGGTGTCGTGATATCTATCATCTGCTATAGCTGTGACGCAATGCTAGGATTATCTAAGTTGGCTCATTGACACAGCAGGTGGTTTACCTCAGTCATGCTCATTCAACCAAGGAGCTTTTGTGGATAGCACTACATACCCCCAGGAGATGTTCCTGTTCCTTCTGCTGACACACAGGCAGGTTAATACCAATGACCTCCAAAACACACCCAGTACGTTGGAACTTGCACTGCAAATGACCAAACTACTCCCTGCAATAGCAGTCCGAGCAAAACCAGTCCGATCAGCGCACATCCACACTTGTGACACTTTCAAGAGCTCAAGAGTAAATCCGTTCAATGAGGATAAAGGCTGCGGAGGGTGCCTGCCATGAGCAGGCAACCGCCAGGACCTGATACAACGAACATACATGAGGCTTCTAACAGCTTCTCATAGCGTCGTGTCACATGAATGTTAGGACCAGCGAAGGTCATACAACACTCTAAGCCTAAAAACAGATCCATGACTAAAATAACACACAGCGTGCAGTCTGTTTGTAGTAATCTAATACTCAGAGTATATGATGGTACTTGCACCATGTAGGCCTGTTAAAACTCCCTTTTACACCAACAAAAACATTAGATGGTGTGCTACATTAGTTTATGTTTATGAATGCAACAGAATTATGTACAGCTTACATACCTGGTAGATTTAAAATACAAATGCTACATAATTTGAAAAATAGAACATTTATCGGTGAGTTTTGTCAGTGCATTCATACGAGCCTAGCGGGGCAAAGAAAATTCATAATTACTAATGTCCAACTTATGGTTAAATGTAGCATTAGTCATCAGAAATGCTGCTCATTTAGGTGAGACTGCCTGGGAGCACTGCCACCTGCAGAAGGCTTTCTCTACTGCACTGGCACTGCATTAGAGTTGCTTAAATAACAACAGCAGGACAGCAGGCCGAGGACGGCCACTTCAGTAGCTGATGTACTAACTGTGGTTTTAGTCAGTGGTCTTAGGTTTATGCAGTAACTGAGCACTTCCCTGTCTTAAACTCATCACCTCAGTTTCTGGTCACTTGACACTATGACTTGACCCGTTCCCTGGGAAAATTACTTCTGGGAAAAAGTTGACTTTGTCAACAGGACTTTCAGTGAGGCAGAACACCACCTCAAAATTTGTTATGCACAAAACATTTCTCAACACGCATTAATATCCCCCGCATATCATAGTAGGTCTTAAAATTACAAATTTCACATGCACAAGCAGAACCCAGCCATCTTCCATATTATTGGAAAGGCTAACAAACAGGATATTGCAGTTGTATTAAAATGACAATACAAAAAGACAGACGTAGATGCAACCTAGAAGTGCAGAGTGATATGTGCCTTGAATTTCACATTTCCATATTATCTGTAGATCCACTGCAGCACGCCACTGCAGTGAAGCTGCTGAGGTAATGCACGCATTTCAATTGTCATTCATCAGACAGTGGTTATTTCCAGTAACATATCTTAAGGAGGCCCTGGTTTGACATGTAACGTTTCTGAGGAAATACTACAAGCGAGGTAGATCGGTGAATGAACATAATAATGACTTCAGATTCCGTGTGAATAAGCGCTACCTTTTACAGGTCTGCCCACGTTTTATTGGGTGAATTCATATTACTGGTGATTTTATTATGGTACCGTTAAATACAGCACAGACGATGCGCCAAAGATCACGTTCTCATCCTGCGTCACATTTTCCCTGCTCTGGAAACGTCACAGTTCAGACTGACCAATGGGAGGCCAAGAAGACGCAGCGGCCACACCCACTACAGGAGGCAACAGGAAGCGATTTTTCAACGTTCAACATTGTCTGCATCACATTTAATGCCCTTTACTTTAAACCCCAAACTGCTGTTTGCTATGAACTTATAATTCAGTATAACGCGACGTGATGTAGCGCATTACTAACAAAAGGATGCATTCGTTTAGTATATTTATCCATAGACTACAACTAATGGCTGTACACACGAACGTACATATGAGGTATTTTAAATAACTACACACGTTGAGTTGTGCTGCATTTTAAAGCCTGATTCCGATAATACAGTTGTACAGAGAAGAGTTTTAACATTTCCTCAATGACCGACTCACATGTCTCTGTACTTAGCAACTCACAGGATGTATCAACAAAAGTAGTAAAGACCAAAGCGTTTAGGACATTTAAGTGAAAACTCAACAGGCTTACAAGCTAGCAGCTCAGTCTATATGGTTAACAGGCGCTATAGCTGCGGGTCCAGCAAAGGAAACATGTCTTACCTCGGTGTACAACTCCAATGGGCCGATGTAAGCGCTGCTGTACCAGTTCAAGGTGATCTTCCTACTCCTCTGCGGAACTACTTTCTAGGGATGCTGAAACATATCCATCCGAGACATGTTTATGTAAACGAAGGGGAATGCGCTGTCTGGAATTATTCATGTCTGTCGTACCTATCCCTGGATATTTAAGCATTTGTTGCATTTAGTAATTGCGTCCGTCAAAATAGAAAATGAAAAAAAATATCAAAATGGTGCGGAAGGATACGCCGAAATTGTGGTAGTGCTTTGGTAAAGTTGGCCAGCCAATCGGAGCGCTCGAGTGCATCAGTCTCGCATGAGTCAGACATGTGACTCTTCCTGTTGCGCTGTGGTCTTATGAAAGGGGAGGCTGTAGTGCGGTTACAGCGATATCCCGTCCTGTAGCTTTGTCAAGGTGTCAGGTTGTCATTAGTAAGTCATTATTAAATTATCGTCTGCCGAAAGTATTCATGGGAAGCATCATCAGACGTGTCGCTATTTAAGGTATTGTCATGTAGACTGAGTCTGTCTGTTATTTGAGGACAGATACAAAACAGACACCCGTCTGCCGATGTACCGCGATGAGCAGCTCTGGTCGATGGATGCTTGAATGATGAGTCAATGACGACACCCCCCACTACCACCACACCATCCCTCCATCCAGTTGCTGGTACAGCACTACTGAGAGCTACAGAGTTACGTGCAATACTACCATCTACTGATGAAAAGCTGAACAAACAATTTTATATTATTTTCACATGACACGTGTTCCAAGTATAAAGAGTACTGGGGGAAAGTAGAGATTTACATTTAAATATTTACCCTATATTTAGTAAATATAGCCTGATATTTTTAATGCATAGCCAGAATTAATGTGTTAATAGCTGACCATCCCAAATCATAAACATTGGCAGTATAGCACTCTTAGGAGTTTTTATAATCAATGATTTGACTGACACAGAAGATAATGAGGAACTTTGTTGGACACATACAGTCTTGCTATTCATTCTTGATGTGCAATTCCCAGTCTCCATGAGCACTGACACTATGCACTGACCTTTGTGTAAGGTCACACACTACAATAAGTCCAATTACTGTTCGCTCTCACCTGTTTGCAGCAGTAGCAGTATTAGCACTGCTGCCCCCACTGCCCATGTTGCTGTCTCACTGGCTGCAGGCCTCCCCTCCAGTTTACATTAGGCCATGGGACACACCTGTTCAAGAGAGGGATGATTGTACCACACAGTTAACCTGTCCATTGGCCAAATCCCAAAGTGACAGTCAGCATTAATAGGTGCTTATCCATGGGCCACGAGGTACAGTAATGCACTGTGAGAATATCCTTGGATAAATCTTAGAGATGAGGAGACGGGTGCCCTAATTCTTCAAAATACATTATAACTGTGGCAGTCCAGCTACTGTTACCAAGAACCAAGA